>VMDO01018909.1:0-27500 GCA_007922755.1 Pedetes capensis
TGGAGGTGTTAACATGTTTATGCCAACAGATTTGGAAAACTGCTACTTGGCCAACTGACTGGAAGAGATCCATATTTGTGCCTATTCCCAAAAAAGGGGATCCAACTGAATGTGCAAACTATCGGACAATATCATTAATATCACACACCAGCAAAATTCTACTAAAGATCATTCAGAAGCGACTGCAGCAGTATATAGATAGGGAATTACCAGAAAATCAAGCGGGATTCAGAAGAGGGCAGGGAACCAGGGACATCATTGCTGATGTCAGGTGGATATTAGCTGAAAGCAGAGAATATCACAAAGATGTCTATCTATGTTTTACTGACTACAAAAAAGCACTTGATTGTGTGGTTCATAACAAATTATGGATAACACTTTGGAAAATGGGAATACCAGAACACCTAATTGTGCTCATGAGAAATCTGTACATGAACCAGGAGGCAGTTGTTCGAATAGAACAAGGAAACACTGAGTGGTTTAAAGTTGAGAAAGGTGTGTGTCAGAGCTGTGTACTTTCACCCTATCTCTTCAATTTATATGCTGAGCAAATAATCCGAGAAGCTGGACTTTATGAGGAAGAACGTGGCATCAGGATTGGAGGAAGACTCATTAACAACCTACGTTATGCAGATGACACAACTCTGCTTGTTGAAAGTGAAGAGGATTTAAAAAAACATTTACTGATGAAGATCAAAGATCATAGCCTTCAATATGAGTTACGACTAAACATCAATAAAACAAAAATCCTTACTACTGGGTCAGCACACAACTTCACAATAAATGGAGAAAAGATTGAGGTTGTCCAAGATTTTGCTTTGCTTGCCTCTATAATCAACACCCGTGGAAGCAGCAGTCAAGAAATCAAAAGACACATTGCTCTAGGAAAAGCTGTGGCAAAAGATGTCTTTAGAGTATTGAAAAGCAAAGATGTCACATTGAAGACGAAGGTGTGTCTGACTCATGCCATGGTATTTTCAGTGGCATCATATGGTTGTGAAAGCTGGACATTGAACAAGAGAGACAGAAAAAGAATTGATGCTTTTGAATTGTGGTGCTGGAGACATCTATTGAATATACCATGGACTGCCAAAAGAACCAACACATCTGTCCTAGAAGAAGTGCAACCAGAGTGCTCCTTGGAAGCAAGAATGGCCAGACTGCGTCTTACATATTTCGGACATGTAGTCAGGAGAGATCAATCCCTGGAGAAGCACATCATGTTTGGGAGAGTGGCAGGTCAACACAAAAGAGGAAAAGCCTCCACCAGATGGATTAACACAGTATCTGCAACAATGGGCTTAAACATAAATAAGATGGTTTGCCTGGCACAGAATCGGCAAGTGTTTCGATCTGCTGTACATAGGGTCGCTATGAGTTGGACTCGACTCGATGGCACCTAACAACAACAACAAACACTGTGCCATGCCCAGCACTATTGTCAATATTTCTCTGACAATAGTGATTTGCCTATTGTGTGTAGGGTCACTATGAGTTGGATACCCACTCAACAGCACCTAACAACAACAATCTAAATCTTCCTATGAGCCACACTACTGTTACTATAGCAAAAGTACTTTTGGAAAGAAAATAACTTTGTAGAGGGGAGAATTCATGAATGTATTTTATTCTTGGAAAAGCCTTTGCAGATTTTTCACACCAATTATTATTTCTTAATTGAGTTACCCTAGGGTCAGGCAGACGGTTTTTATTATGGATAAAGAATTAATGTCAAAGTAGTAGAGCAGGGATGTGATTAAAAGAAGTGTCAATTGTGGTATTTCCCAACAAATCAATCCTAAGTCAATCTAATTTAATAGTTCATTATGTTTTGGAAAACAGAGTGCACAATAAAAATCTCTAAATTTGAAAATGATACTAAATTTTTTAAAAGAGTGATATGCCAAAATGGCAGGGATAAACTATACAAAGCAAAACTCACAGAAGAATTTTGGCCTAAGTATAGGTTAACAAATATACTAAGTGAAAAAATTATGCAAGCTCTAGCCATAGATGAATTTGATTGCTAAGTCACAATGAGGCACAAAGGTCTAAGCATCATAGAGGTTGTTCATTAGATATTCTGAGGTGCCGTTAAAGTTCAAAAGATCAGAACAAGGTGATTGGAAATAAGTGATATTATTAATTAGTCTTTCCATGAGCCACATTACTGTTGTGTCTGCTCTCATCACATTTTGGTTCTGACCCAGAGCATGACAGAAGGAGCTGTCTGGTCAGGGCATGTTTTTCTACCCTGTGCAACAATAGCATGTAACATGAGCGTGTTTACCATGAAGACAGAATTTGGGTTGGCTGCATCATTAGCAAGAGCCCAAATGATATTTCATGGGCTCTTTTAGGCCCAAAAATGATCACAAGTTTAAGGCCAGCCTGGGCTACAGAGGAAGACCCTGTCTTAAAAACAAAACAAATAAGAGAGAGAGAGAGAGAGAGAGAGAGAGAGAGAGAGAGAGAATATAACAACCTCCTTAGTATGAATTTGTATATATGATTATAGCTCTTCCCTCTTTGTAATAAGGAAGGAGATAGTAATGAAGCACTTACAGCTTTTGAACAGAACAGAGTTAAAGAGGCAGAAGAGAGGACTTTATGAACTAGGTTCAAAGTCCATGGACTTGCTTCACTGTGGGACCTGGAGAAAATTACTTAATTATTTGAGGTCCCATTTTTCTTATCTGAAAGAATGTTAGCCCAAGAGGTTTGTTGCAGAGATTTAATTGGATTATTTAAGTGAAATTCCCTGCCAGTCTCCAAGGTATTCAGTGGTCTTTCTCTCCCATTCGAGCCTGTGGCCCACATTCAGGCACACAGCTGGGTGTTCAGAGAGGCCCAGTCTTCGTGGGGAACAGGGAGTCCATAGACCTCAAGGAGAAAGTGAGGCAAGAAGGTGATATCACTAGGAGAAGCTAATACTGCTTCCTAAGCAATGAACAGAGGAAAGATGTACGGAAAATGAAATTTAGCTTCATATCAAAAAGGATTCTGAGTAGAAAAACTGAAGAACCTGGAGTAGTACATTCTCCCTGTTTAATGCAGGAAGCTAACAGATATTGGCTTTAAGCCAATATCTTTAAGTTAAAATGTAATAGAGCTAAAATCACTTATTGCCAGGATTTTGTTATCAAAATCCAAACATAAGAACTAGCTGCCCCAGTTGCCAGAATTTAAGCCAAGTTAAGCTCAAATCAATCTATAGTATATCCAGTGAGGCAAAACACTTTTTACACCACCTGGCCTGGGATCTAGCAAACAATCTTTAGCCATGTAAATTCATATGCCTCTTTAATGCCATTTCTAGTTTGGGTTCACAACAATTGTTTCTTGCCAGGAAAATGGGTTTTTCACTTGGAGATGGCTCAATGCCAGATTGAACAGGGCTTTTCAGAGGCATTAGAACTCCTAAATGTCAGCAATCACAGTCAATGTAATCTCACTTCATGCAATTGGAGTTAACGCAATCATTTAAAGGAGCAGATAGAAATGAGGATACTGGTATCAGATGGATGATAAAATCCATTGAAATGGCATTCACTGAAGGAGGAATCAGGTGACCTATGTTAAGACTCTTAGTTCTATTAATAAACTAACTGCAGGACTTAATTGGATGAAGTGACAGATGTCTAATATTTCTCATTCTTATGTACACAAAACAGGTTCAAACCAGCCTAAGAGAGATTCAAGCACTCACCCTGTGTATTGGCCAATTTATTCTGAGACGAGGAGCCACTCCCAAACATACCAGACTCCTTGGAAATATGTTAAGTGGTACTGATGATGGCCAGGGCTGCCAGCAATGTCAAATATATTTAAAAGTGATCAGAGCACAAGCCTGCCGGCCTCTGGGTGGGGACATAGTTGATTTCAGGAGGATATGGCTCCTTTTTTGTGTGGTGTATGCAGGAGGCCTGCAGCCAAGGATCTCACCCAACACATCAAGATAAGAAGAATGCTGAAGAGGCAGCTGTTGTCTTCATGAAAATAATGAGGATGGGATCATTACTGATATCAGCAGCATTAGCCTTGTTCCCTTTATTCTCTTTGCTTAATTTCTTTTTAGGAGAGGCAGTAAACCTTGAAGTCAAGACAGACCCTCAGCTGGATTCCCTGATATATATCTAGATCTCCAGATATATAGACATATGTCTGGAGAGAGAGAGCGAGCTAGAGAGATAACAGTAGTACCTACCTCAAAAGGCCTCAGTGTAGTCGGGCGTGGTGGTGCACACCTGTAATCCCAGCGGCTTGGGAGGCAGAGGCGGGAGGATTGCAAGTTCGAGACTAGAGGTAGTCTATGTAACTTAGTGAGACCCTGTCTCAAAAAAGTAAAAAGGAAAAAGAAAAAAAAATTGGGCTGGGGGCGCAGCTCAGTGGTCCAGTACTTGCAAAGCATGCAGGCGTGAGGCCCTGGGTTCAACTCCTAGTACCACAAAAAAAAAAAAAAAAAAAAAGACCTCAGTATGTGTATGTGTGTGCATACTGTTTAGAGCAGACCTAGCATATGATAAGTAATCAATAAAGTTAGATATTATATTTGTGGGTGGGTGATTGGCACAATGGTATATTTGCTGAAAAAAAGTATACAAATATTTTTAAAGTGGAAACAACCATCACCATCCTTATTCCCACTATCTATAGGCAATGGAAACATTTTGAGAAGGAAACACAAGGAAGTAATGATTTAAAAAAAAACATTTCTTATGCAATATTTATTATTTCCTTCTTCCTTATTAACCATACCTGATTTCATTATGGATAATGAACTATATTTCCCAGGCTTCTTTCCAAATAAGATTGGTCATGTGACTAATTTATGGTCAATGAGATAAAAACAGAAATCTCCTTAAAAAGAAGGCTGAATTAACTGGATTTCATTTCATTTTGTCATCAATCCTTCCTCTTTCCTATTGTCTAAAACATGGTAGTGATGGCTGAAATTCTAGCAACCATTTTGAAAATCTGAAGATAAAGAAAATACCACAGAGATGGTAGAATAAGAAATCAGAAAGACACTGAGTCCCTGAGGCCATTATGGAGCAGCTTTACCCACCATGAACTCCTATCTTTTGCATCTCTTACCTGGTGAGAGAAAAATCCTCCTCATTGAAGCCACTTTCTATTTAGAATTTCTGGTTCATACAGCTAAAGTGAATCTGTGAGTGCTTCCATTGTCTCTGCCTTGTATGAATCCTCTGTCTCCTGAATTCAGGGTTTCCTCTTTCTTGATTGATTCCCTGGTATTGATAGGGCATGCCATAGGTAACTTCCTAAGAAGAGAACAGACAAAGTTTTGGAGATTTGGGGTTTTAGGTTAAATATTTGTTGAAATGCTGCATCAAAGGGCAAAGTAACAATGGTTCAAGAAAGAGAGAAATGTATATCTGTACATAACACTCTGAGCATAAGCAGTAAAAGGATAATATGGTGAACGCTGGCTTATCCTCTGATTACTAATTCCATCCTCCAAAAGTAACTGTTTTGGTCCATGTTGGCTGCTTCAGCTCCTGCCATTACACCTACATCTTAGTCCAGAGGAAGGAAAGAAGAGGAAGGAAAAAGTAGGCTTTCTTTCTTTATGGTCTGACCCAGAGATTGTATACATCACTTCAGCTCTCATCTGATTTGCCAAAATCTAGTAACATGGGCACACCTAGCTGCAAGGGAGGATGTAAAATACAGCCTATAGTCGTATCTGAATGATAGTTTTTCTGATATTAAAATCTAGGCTGAAAATAACTTTCCCTCAGAATTTGCAAACATTATTATCTCTAACTTGCAATGCCATCTTGACTCCCTGCATAACTTCCAAAAGCAACAAAGCCTTATATTAAAAGATGTGGAACATCTTGGAAAATGTAATTAAGTAGTATCTATGTGGGCTAGGTTTTAGCTCAGCTGATAGAATACTGCTCTGCACTCTCTGAGGCCCTGGGTGTGATCCCCAGCACTGTAAAAACTGGAGAAGGACATGGCAATCCACTCCCAATGCAATCCCCAAAATAATCAGCCATTGAAAACCCTATGAATAGCAGAGAAACACTGACATAGTGCCAAGCATAGCACAGTGTCAGGGCATATTTTGTTCTGTTATATCTAGGGTCACTATGAGTCGAACCTGACTCAATGGCACCTAACATCAAGTGTCTATGCATACCTTCTGACCCCCAAATCCCTATCTTAGGTATATATGCAACAGAAAGACATAAATATGTTCCCCCAGAAGTCACATGCATAGCAATGCTATTTGTTAATAGCCCCCAAATGAAAATTACCTAAATACCCATTAACAGTAGAGTAGATAAGTAAATAGTGGAATGGGATATTATATAGCAATGAGAATAGGCAACTATAACTAAGTCAACAACATGGATGACTTTCACAAATATAATGTGAAGTAAAAGAAGTCAGGTACTAATGAATATGCCCTCCATGATTCCATTTATATAGGAAAACACAGGCAAAAAAAAATCTGTTATTAGAAATCAGGATAGTGGCTACTTTGGGAAGGATAGTGACTACAGGGGAGAATCTGAAGGGGTCTTATGGGATGCTGGTAAGTTCTTATTTCTTGATTTGGGTGATGGCTGTGTGAGGGTACTCAGTGTATGCAAGTTAATTGAGCCATATATTTATATGTACCTTTCTGCACATACAGTTCAATAGATTTTTTTAAATATATGAAGCTCTGATAGTAAAATTATATGCATCATCCATTAGATCAAGAAGGATTAAAAGAGCTTCAATTAAGAAAATACTTATTTATTCTTTGCCTCACCTAGAGATGAGATTGGTTTTGTACACAGTAGAAGTAATAATAGTTTATTTGGAAGTCCTGAGGAAAATCTTTGCTAAACAAATTTAGTAACCAGGAGTTAAAGATGATGGTAGATTATATTTGTTAGAGGTGAGAAACATCTGTTTTAAGTCAATTAGCTATATAAACCCAGTAAAGTCCTTATGTCCAATGCAGGGTAACATTTCTTGGACTCCAAAGGAATGTTGCATATGTTATCTCATTTCATCTTTATAAGACTTTGGAGATGTAGATTCATTCTTTTAATTTGTAGGTAGGAAATGGAGATACTAGCGCATAGTAGACTCTGAAAATAATGGGGCTTATCAATGCTAAGCTTCTCTTTTTACTAAGTCTTTTATTATTTAGAACTTTCTTGGTTGGAACAATTATCCAATTCAAACTAACATAAGGCAAATGGGTAATTGTTTGGGATCCCATGCCTGAGAAGTGTTGGAGTATACCCAATTTCTATCATGGCTGCATCCAGGGTCTCAGGTTCTGTAATGGTTTGGTCTCCCTGCCTCTTGGACAGGCTTCTCCATGTACCAATTAAGGTGTTCTTCAGCATCCTCAACTTTACACCCTACAAATCCAGGAATCCGGCAAAAAGAGATAGTCTTTCCAAAGAGCTTTGGCAGAAAAGTCTGGAGAAGGCTCTGATTGACACGTGTTTATCCTTGAACTAACTGATGTTGTAGAGAGAACAATTATGTTTTCATCCCATGTGGCTAGAGGAGATAAGGACATTGTCAAGCATTATCAAGCATGAAATGAATTTCCCACAGGCAAGAGGGGCTGTTACCCAAAGAATAGGCAGAAACAACAACTGTCCTCTGCAATGCATAAGGAAGATTTCCTGGGAATCCAAAAATTGTTAACCAGTGCATGTTTAAGTTTCACTATTTCACTATTTCCAGTGAATGTTTTAAGTTTCACAATGGAAATAGTGTACATAAGGATTCAATCAAGGGCCTCACGCATACTTTCCAAGTGCTCTACCACTGGGCTGTACTGCTAGCCCATTTTTATTTTTTTACCTTGAGACAGAATCTTGCTAAATTACACAGGCTGCCTCTGGCCTTGAATTTGCAATCCTCCTGGCTCCACCTCCAAGCTGTTGAGATTATATGCATGCACCACTGTACTTGGCTACTTATTTAATGTTTATAGCAAACACTGTTACAAAAAATTATTTTCACAGATGAGGGATCAGATCTATGAGGTTAATAATTTGCTCAAGGTTATATAGCTGGTAAGTAGACCAATTTGAACCCAGTCAATCTTGCACCAGAGTTTGTTTTTTCCCCCATTCTTCCTAGCTTCCCAACGTAGGCAATTCAAAGAAGTCTTTCTGCATCGTATTAGTTTGCTAATTTTTTTTTCTTAAAATATACTCTCATGATGTTACCCAAGCTGGCCCAAACTCACAATCCTCCCACCTCAGCCTCCAAAGTGCTGGGATTGCAAGCATACACAATCATGCCTAATTAGTTTGCTGATTTTTTTTTTCCTGCGGTACTGGGGGTTGAACCCAGGGCTTCGCGCCTGCATGCTTTTGCAAGTGCTGGACCACTGAGCTGTGCCCCCAGTCCATTTTTATTTTTTTACTTTTTGAGACAGGGTCTCACCAAATTGCGCAGACTGCCTCTGGTCTCGAACTTGTGATCCTCCCGCCTCTGCCTCCCAAGCCTCTGGGATTACAGTGTGAACCACTGCACCCGGCACCAGTTTGCTAATTTTTAAACAGCCCATTGCTCAGGGATAGTCCCAATATGGATATAGCTCCGTGGCTTTAAACTATCAGCAGGCCAGTACTATTAGCTGTAGGGGACAATTACGACATGAAAGTCCATTTTCACAGTAGCTTAGAAGACTACAAAGTACCAAAGCTCACTATAGTCCTGTTGCTTTACTGCAATGACTATCGTGGGGGATAACCCAGTGGCTTTTGTGCAAGGCCAAGAGCCTGCCCACAGGACAACACACAGGGATGCCCCAGACAGTTTCTCCCTCTTAGCCCCACAGCCCTCTAATGGAGTGGGCAGAGACTCTGCAAGCGATGTTCCCAAGCTGCAAGCCCATGTGCCTCATGCTGTGCCTTGCTGTCTGCACACTGTGGCTGCTGCTCCCTGCTCCATCCATACCCATAGTTTCTACAGCATGGCATTCAGATTTCTCAGGCATGTTGCTGACGGTGCAGACATTCCGAATTTTGTGAAGTTCTCAAAAGCACTTATTGTTGAAAGAATGTCTATGTCTAGCTTTGAATTCAGTCCATTTGGAATATGAAAACTGAGCAGTCATTCTTCAGGGTCAGTGGCAGCCTTACATTACCAACAAGCCCTCACTGTAAGCCTCTTATGTCTAGGCCTGTGGGCAGCTACCTACGTGGTGTAACTGGGTCTCCTCTAGAGTTTGCTCTCACCCTGGGACCACTTAATGCAGTCTAGAAGGTTATATCCCTCCACTCAAGTGAAAGGAGGCATTAAGTGACCTAGCACTAACCAGCTTTTGACATGGGGCTTCCTGATGGCAGTCAGACATGAGATTGCCACATTTTGCTTGACAAAGGTAGTGACAGGCAAAATGAGCTCTCTGTGGTGGGGAGGCATGTCAGTAGCAGTCCTATGAGGTGAGCAACAGCCCTGGAAAGAATTTATTGAATGTGTACTATGTGTTAGACATGGTACACACATTACCTATGACAGGTCAGGTTCCCCAGGAAATAGACTCTGAGTGAGGAAGGTTCACCGGGAGGTGATCTCAGCCAATACCAGAGAGGAACAAAGGAAGCAGGATTAGACAGAGGAAGCAGTGGAGTGGCAATGTAGTTGCAATCGATGCCTCAATCAATCCTCCCACAGAACTATCTGGAGTGAGAAGGTCCTTCAGAGTTCTCCTAAATACAAGTTAGAGGGTAGCTTTCATGCTCTGTCACACAGCTAAGTCATTGGATGCCAGCTGCCACTAGGGAGGGGCCGTTATTTTGGGTGACTGACTTCCTTCAGCTAAGGCAATTTCTGGAAGAGGCTCAGCTGTGAACTGTTAGTAGACAGTGCTCCTGGTAGCAGAGAAGGGAGGGGAAGAGACTGTGGCCCTGAAAGGATGGTCAGGGCAGCACACTACAGCATCCATTGCATCATATTACTCACTCCACATGATAGTCCTATGAAGTAGTTATGATCATTTTACGATGAAGAAACTGAGGCTCAGAGAGGTTGTCTAACCTGTGGTCACATAGCAAGTATTTGAACCCAGGTCAGACTGACAAAAAAAAAAAATCTGTATGCTTTCTACCCATGATCCTGCCTCAGAAGAGAAGTAAAAACAAAAGCAGAGAGAGAATGAAGGAATAGGAGGGACAGCCTCACCTTCACGATTCTGTCAGAAATCAATTAAGAGATGCAGATTACAAAGTGGTTAAGAGCACAGTCTCTGAAACTACCCTGAGTGGCTTTAACTCTTAGCTTTGCTGCTTACTAACCTTCAGCAAGTATTGCACTTCTCTGTACTTCAATTTACTTATATGTAAAATGGAGACAATAACACTTTGTGCCCCACAGGGTTATTAGGATGTTTAAATGAATAATAGAGCTGAAGATGTAGCTCATGGATAGAGGAGTTGCCTAGCATGAGCAAGACCTTGGGATTGATCCCCAGCACCAAGGTAGGGGAGGGAAGGAAAGGAGGAAGGAAGGAAGGAAGAAGGAAAAAGAGGGAGGAAGGAAGGAAGGAAGGAAGAAGGAAAAAAAGGAAGGAAGGAAGGAGAGAGAGAGAGAGAGAGAGATGCCAGGGCCTGCATAAGCACATGGTAAACATTAGCTTCTATTAAAACATTCTCATTTATAGTAACTCTTTTGACAGCACAGGAGGAAACACTGTCTTCAGGGTTCTGCTGAGCCTCGCCTCCGTTTCCACAGAATGACATGTCTCTCCTGGGAGCAATACACAGCCTCATCACCAATTGACACTAGATGTTCCATGGACCCAGATGTTTCTAGGATCCAGCTTTTAGATGGCCAGGCTAACTCCAAAGATTTTCCAAATGCCAAATGCCAATAACACCTAATGCATAATCCTGGAGGCAGAGTAAATAAAAGAGAACTGTTAAAACAGCTCTTATTGTTTGCCAAACAAAACACCTTATTGAAGTTAGCTTTTTAGAAATCTTGGACAGTGCATGAGTGGAGGCTGTTTAAGTCTCAAAGAAGCCTCAGTTGCATTTTGTAATCCAAATCCCACAGCCTGGGGAGAGAGATCATTAACCTTATTGCTGCAATTTCACCACCACTTCCTCTGGATAGCAAGCTCAGGGAGCTAAACCATCAGTGCATGCTTCTTAGGTGTGTGGCCCACATTATATTACCACATATTCCCCCTGCGGCTGCTCAGTGACTCAAACTGAGTCCTGCCCTCAGCTTAGTTCTGCCCACATGTAGTCAAATGAAAAAGGGACCCAGGAATTTAAATCAACTACTCTTTTAAAAAATAATTTTAAGAAGAAAATTATTTAAGCAAGTGTACCAAGTTAAATGGTGTATCCCCCCAGGAAAATATGTGTTCAGCTGGAACCTGTGAATGTGACCTAAAGAATCTTTGCAGATGTAATTAACTTATGGATCTCAAGACGGGACCATCTTGAGCAATCTGGGTGGGGCTTAAATCCAATGATGGGTGTCCTTGGAAGAGACAGGCAGACAGAGATTTATGACACACAAAGAAGGTCATGTGAAGACAGAGCTAGAGATTAGAGTTATACAACTACTATGGAGGAATGGAAGAAGCCAGAGAAGATTCTCTCCTAGGGTCTTCCAAGCGAGCATAGTCCAGTGGCACCTTTATTTCAGACTTCTGGCCTCCATGTAGTCAAGGCTGGCCTGGAACTCTCTATATAGCCTGAGGTGGCCTCAAACTTGCAATCTTCCTGCCTCAGCCTCTCAAGCACAGAAATTTCAGGCATGTATCACTATGCCTAGGCTGGGATTTAGCTCAGTTGGTAGAGCACTGCGCTGCAGTCTCTGAGGTCCCAAGTTCAACTCCCAGCACCACAAAAATGGGAGAAGGTACGTGGCAACCCACTCCCAAGGCAATCCCGAAACAGTCAGCCATTGAAAACGCTATGAGGGTCGCTATGAGTCGGATACTGACTCAACGGCACCTAACAACAACATCACTATGCCTGGCTCAAAATTCTATTGTTTTAAACTACTAAGTTTTTATTAATTTGTTACAACAGTCCCAGGAAACTAACACACTGAATGTATAGTACTGCTTTGTTGTTTCCTGTATAACCCACAAGTATGTGTATACTTATACTACCCATCAAGATGTTTATGATTTTTAATATATTTTGTAAATTTAAAATACAAGTTGTAAATGATGTGATTCAATTTTGGTTTTAAAACAATACATGACAACCATCTACTGTTTAATAAGTGTGCATATTTTTCATAATGAATGTACATATTTTTCTAAATAAAGAATTGATGTTGTTGTTAGGTGCCGTGAAGTCAGATTTGATTCATAGTGACCCTGTGTACAATAGAATGAAACACTCCCTGATATTTGACAGTGCTTCTCTGTTATTCATCAGGTATTTGGTGGCTAGTTGTTTTGAGAGTGGGCTGCCAAGTCCTTCTTCCTAGTTTGTGTTAGTCTGGAAGCTTAGCTGAAACCTGTCCACGATGGGTAGCCCTGCTGTATCTGAGATACTGTTAGTACAGCATCACAACAACACACAAGCCCCCACAACACTACAAGCTGACAGACATGTGGGGGAAATAAAGAATTAAAAGGCTTTAAATTCATATGTGTGCCTATAGGTAGGCCCCAGACCCTATCTTCTTGTCCAGATGTGAATAGGACACATCTGGGATGGGCCATCCCTCTAAATGATGTGGAAATATTCAATGTTTTTCCTATCAAAAGACTCAGGCCATAGGTCAAAAATTGCAGCATCTCAGGAAGCCAGGCAGAAACAGTCTTTAACGTACTGAGTGATATTCAGGTATACTGGGTACTGTGGCAAACTGGGAAGAGGATCCTTGTCTCAAGTTGGAGCTTCAACTCTACTCCAACTGCTTTTGTCACAGAGAAGTGAAGCTGAATGTTACCAAATCTGATTTTTTAAGAGACACTGGAAACTTGGACTTTTTACTATGAAATTATCTGCTCTTTTAGTGTGAGCATTCAAGTTTTCAGGCCAAATAAAACACACAAGCTCAGACCTCTAAGTTTCCATTTGTGAGTTAGACCTTTCTAAGTAAAGACCACTTCACTCTTCTCAGAGGTTAAAAGAAATCTGGGCTCTAGAACACAATGCTGAGTCTCCTTTGTCGGAAGAGATATGGAAAAATTCCTCCCATTCTTTGCTGATAAGCCTATAGCCTTGAACACAAGATACAACCACTTTGGTAATCAAGTTGTTCTGGCACATGAAAAGTTTTTATAAACTGCCCTGCTCAGTTAGCATTGTGCCAGGCACATAGTAAATGCTCAGTGAATGGTAGCTCTCATCATAGATTTGATGGGATGCATTTTCTCCTCCTTCTTTGGATAATTCAAGAGCAGAGATAGGAGTAGGATAATGTGTTACCAAGAAAATGATGCAAGAGTCTTTATTCGTCAGGTCATCACACTAGCAGATGCTTATTGACCAAAGCTGCAGGATCTATTCAAAGGTGAAGCGCCCTATTCTGTCCATCACCCCCAGGGCCAAGCAGAGTCATAGAAAGTTTCCATTGTGATAGCAGAGGCAGCAGTTCATGGTGTTCAGTTTTGTCCCCCCACATTGTGGAGAGACCAAATGTCCAGTCCCTTCTGAGGCACAACATGGGAGCTGCTTGTGGTTTGCTTACCCACTTTCAGCCTTTGGGGGCCCTCTCTAGTGGCCTGGGGCTTGGGGTATTAGGTGAGGAAAAGGCTTTTAAGGAACTTAATCAGGACCACAGGCCTGCAGCAGTAGCCCTGTGGCATCCGATCCTGTCAGATGTCAGAAGCTAAGCAGGGTCGGGCCTGGTTAGTACCTGGATGGGAGACTGCCTGGGAACACCAGATGCTGTAGGCTTGGGAGAAGGACCTGGCAACCCCCTCCCAAAAATCAATCTGCCACTGAAAACCCTATGAACAGCAGAGAAGCACTGACAATAGTGTTTCCCCTGTTGCACAGAGGGTCCCTATGAGTTGGATACCGACTTGACGGCACCTAACAACAACAACAAGCAAGACCACACCACCCAGGCTCACTCAGCTGCTCAGAGGAGTGGGTCAAAAGACAAAGAGGGTTCCAGAAATTCCTTCATTGTTTTCATGTTTTCTTACTTGAAGAAACAAAATGGAAATTAACCCCTCAAGAGATTTTGTTGTGATATTATCATTTTCAGGAGCAATGCTCTTACAATGCAGACTTTGGAGTCTGCACAGGAGTCAGAAATCATTGGCCTCTGCTAGTGCTAGTGAATTATGCTAGTGAAATCATTGGCCTCTGCTAGTGAATTATGCTAGGGCTTGCAGCACTAGCAAGCCAGGTAATGCCCAGGACTATCAATAATACACCAAAGGCATAGGCAAGAGACAGAGAAGCTTTCTGTTGAGAAGGACAACAGGAACTGTTTTGTCGTACTGGGGCTCCATAATGCTTCAACCTCCTGGGTCCTAAGGTCAAGATATTGCTTCCTACCTGGGACAATGACATACTCCTAGCAGAGCTCAGTAGAGTTTGTTGCTTAATCATCTCTAAAAAGCCATGTGTGTGTGAAAAAGCCCCAATCTCTGTTTCAGCTTCTTCAAAACATGACCAACAGCACCCCTGTCTGTTGTAGGGAACTATGCAGATCAAGAGAGAAAAATTCATGTGTTTATAAGTTTGCATTTTGAAAAGCTAGAAATGTCCTTGAATAAACTGCCAACTCCTTACAGAGAAGATAAAGGAACTTTTATTCTGTCCAGGACAAAAAGATCCTGGCTATCCTGCTAAAACTTTTAATGCAGCCTTGTACTGTTGTCTAAGAATTTGTTACACATTTCGTAAACTCCGTTAGCTAGACTGACTGATTAGATAGATAATTGTGATTTCAAATTATGACATTTATTCCAAAAGGTTTTTGAAACAATGTGCATTATCATATATTATAACTAGAAGTCCAAAGTAAACATCTTCTTAAGGTTATATAGACTGTGTAAGGATCATGCTGCCCATAGCTAAGTACAAAAGGGCATTTCGATAACAAAGCAGTATTAATTAGGTCAGCACTTATAGTACAATTCTAATTCTATCAACTGTGAGTCTGAAAGGTAAAATAATAAGCAGATTGGCCTTTTCCCTATTGTCTTTAGCTTAGGAGACTATACTGGCTACTTTTCAAAATCTAGAGCTTAAAATGTTAAAACAATGTCTTCAATCAGCTTTTAGATTTTAGTTCTTAGGTTCACTTTTAAAATTTTAACAGTAATACTGTGTTAATGAATTCAGCCATTCCATGTTTGTGAAAAAAATAACTTGAAAAGATTAGTATAATTACTATGCAGTATTTTTAAAAATGTTTCTCAGACACTTTTAAAATGCAATAATAAAAGAAAATAAGTACAGAACTTGAGAAAACCTAAGAGTACTATTCCATTCCCTAATGTTACCGCTAAAGAAACTAAATCCACAGGTCTGGGTGAACTGACCTACTCAGCTGGTGTTACTAAATCATAACCAAACTTGTTCCAAAAAAGTGTATTGGTAGAAAATTCTTTTAGAAAAATGGTCATTATAAATTGGTGTCTTTGTGTACACACACCCTTCCTTTTACTGTGGATGAGTTGTCATTGGATCTATATAATAAAATTAAGGAATTAATACATGTTGAAAAGGTAAACTATGATGGGCCACCATAGAATATTCCAGAACTGGATGGAGCTGACCTACGTCTCAGTCTATAGTCTTCCATATCAGAGCCACCTACAGCAGTGACATTCAAGATTTCTGGGTAACAACAGCCTAAACTTTTTTAGCACATGCAGTTAAATGTATGCAATTTCTGACATACTGTAAATATAGACATTTTAAAATAAAATAGTCACATCAAATTTAAATGTATCTAAAATATAAATATCACAATGATTGGTTATAATTATATATCATGCACTAAAAACAGAAACAAAAACCCGAACCATACTTTTCTTAACATTTGAAAATTTAGCACCAGGAACAGTGGTTCATGCCTATAATCCCAGTGATTTGGGAGGCAGAAGCAAGAGAATTGCAGGTTCAAGGACAGAAGCAGCCTGTGTAACTTAGCAAAACCCTGTGTCAAGATAAAAAATTTTTTAAATGGATTGTGGATGCAGCTCAGTGGCAGAGCACTTGCAAAGCATTCATGAGGCCCTAGATTCAACACCCAAGCACCTCAAAAAAAAAAAAAAAAAAAAGGAAAAATTCACATTTTTTTCTTTTCTTCTTGCTGCTTCCACATAATGTAATCCTATTATAGTCTTTTACTTCTTGCTCAAGTCTTTTATTAATTACCCTGTCATATTTCTATGCAACAGAAATATTAATATAAATTAAATTTATAAATTTTATCTTATTTTCTATGACCACAATTTCTAGGTGTTGTAATTGTTTTGATTTGACTTATCATTATAATTTTTATTAATATACAATAATAACTGCAATATTTGATTAAAGATCACTAAACATAAAAAGTAATTTTTAAAAGACATGTTTTAATGAAATTAATGAGATTTTTTTCCTTTAACTACTTCATGTATCCATGAATATGATGTATAGCTTAGAATAAGACAGGATTTTAGCAGAGCACTGTGGTGCATGCCCGTAATCCTAGCAATTCAGTAGGTTGAGACAGGACCACGAGCCTAAGGCCAGACGCAGCCTGTGCAACTTAGTAAGATTCTGTCTCAAAATCAAAAATAAAAACAGGGTTGGAGGTACAACTCAGTGGTACAGCACTTGCCTAGCAGGTGAGAAGCCTGGGGTTCAATCCCCTACTACTGGTGAGGGGGAAAGGAAGAGTTTTATATTACCTCTCTTCCTTGTTTTGTGTTGTTGTTGCTGTTGTTGGGGATGCTTAATAAATGTAACCACTGAGAATTCACATTAAGATGTAGCTCAGAACATAAGGAATTTTTCCATTGCAATGGCAATTAAGTTTTGAATTTCTTCTAAATTATATTTCAAAAATTATGTGTCATCAAAAATGATGCTTAATGATCTAGCAGATGATAAATAGATTAAATTCTTCTTCGGACTGGTGAAAGCACAGGACTGGAAACCTAACTTACAAAATCATCTGTTACTCAGTCACAAGAGTCTCTCCATTCTTCTATTTCTGGAATATCTATCAAAAAGAATTTACCAAGGCTCATTAAATTACCATTCATTATGCTTGTTGCTGTTTCATTTAGAGGCATCAGATTTTATCCTTTGGGCTTAGAAAAGATTAGGAAAACTCTATCTATCTTAACTTCATTACATTTCTGCCAATTCAATATTTTTCAGTCAAATGTTCTTAATCAGCACATGCTTGAAATATAGTGTTATGAAAACTTGAAACTGAACATATATTCAAGTTATGGAAAATATCTGCCAAACAACCTAAAGAGCTAATTGTCTTTGTCAGGCCAGTCAATCTTTTCTCTTTTTACAAAAAGCATGGCTCCATTTTCAATTCAAATTAATATGTGAATTTATATTTCAAAAAAATTATTTTAAAGAAACACTGTTAAACATCTTCTGGAATATACTACATAAGATTATTCAAAAAGATCAAATTGACATAATTATAAGTTAATTAATATATCCATTTTATAGCATGTTTTTCAAACATGATAAAGAGATAAGTTAATTTGCTGTGCTTTATTACTTGTAAAAATGCAACATGATGTATTACTAAATCCTTAGGCTATTTGTGAAGTAAGGGGTACTATAAAAGGCATAGTATTCCTTTGACATGTTTGTTTCAAACTCTGATATTCATTTTCTGGAAAAAAATAGGCATCAAAAATAAAAATTCAACTCCATTAAGAGAATAAACAACAAAAACAGAAAGAGAAAATCATTAGAAAGGCATATCTGATAAAGGACTTGTATCCAAAATTTACAAAGAACTCTAAACTCAATAATAAGAAAACAAACAACCCTACTTAGAAGTGGGCAAAAGATCTGAAAAGATCTCACTTCGCCAAGGACATACATGAAAAGACACTCAAAATCACATCACTGGGGAGTTGCACATTAAAGCAACAATGGAAAAACACTACGAACCTATTGGAATAGCTAAAATGCAAAAAAAGGACATTTGTGGTGGTGTTGGTGCTGGTGCTGTGAGGAGCAACAGAAACTGCCACTATCTGCATGTGGTGTCACATGCATATAATCCCCACACCTGGGAAGGTGAGGCAGGAAGATCCAGAGACCAAGCCCAGCCTGGGCTACACAGGGAGACCCTGTCTCAAATAAACAATAATAAAAAAAGTAACTTCTGCTCATTGCTGATAGGAATGCAAAATAGTACAACCAGACTGGAATTCAACTGGGCAATTTCTTAGAGAATCTAACATATACCTTACATTGTGGCACACTCCTATAATCCCAGTGACTTGGGAGGCTGATGCAGGAGAATCACCAGTTCGAGGCCACAGGTGGCCTCCACAACTTAGCAAGACTCTATCCCAAAATGAAAAATGACAAAAGGGGTTGATGTGCAGCTCAGTGGTACAGCACTTGCTTAACATATGTGAGGCCCTGGACTCTAACCCTAAGTATTGAAAAAAAAAATCTAACTACTCTTAAGCATATGATCCAGCAGTTTTGCTCCTTGGTATTTACATAAATAACTTGGAAACTTATGTCCCCACAAAAGTCTACATACAAATGTTTATTACAGTTTCATTCTTAATTGCTAAAACCTGAACACAACCAAGATGTCCTTTCATAAGTGAACTGATAAACTGTGACTCACCCAGACAATGGAATATTAATTATTGCTAAAAAATAATTAGTTACCAAGCTATAAGAAAACAAAGAAGCACTTTAAGTACATATTGTTAAATCAAAGAAGCCAATCTAAAAAAGCTACATCCAAACCAGGAGAGGTGGCATATGCCTATAATCCCAGTGATTTGGGAGGTGGAGTCAGGAGGGTTGCAAGTTTGAGGCCAGAGGCAGCCTGTGTGAATTTGCAAGACCTTGACTCAAGATGAAAAATAAAAAATGGGTTAGGGATGCTACTCAGTGGTAGAGCACTTGCAAAGTATGTGTGAGGCCCTGGGTTCAAACTTCAAGTACTGCCCCCCAAAAAAATGTTTAAGGCTATCTACTATACGATTCCAACATATGACATTTTAGAAAACACAAAACTGTGAAGACAGTAAAAAAGATCAGTTGTCCAGCTGTATCTAAGGGAAGGATGAATGAACAGGAGGAGCACAGGGGATTTTTATGGCAGTGAACTATTCTGTATGGTGCTATGGTAGACACAGGTCATGATATATTTGTGAAAACTCACAGAATGTACAATGCAGAAAGGAAACTCTGATGTAAACTGAATATTGGTTTATCAGTTGTAACATATCTACCATAATAATAAACGGAGAAATTCTTCGGGAAGGATGTACAAAAGCTCTGTATTTTTTACTCTATTTTTCTGTCAACCTAAAACTGCTCTAAAACATAGTCTATTAAGTTGGGTGTGTTGGCACCTGTCTATAATCCCAGTGACTCAAGACACTGAGGCAAGAGGACCATGAGTTCAACGCCAGAGACAGCCTGAGCAACTTAGCAAAACCCTGTTTCAAAATAAAAAATTAAAAAAGGGCTGGGGTACAGCTCAGTGGTAGAGCACTTGCCTAGCATGTACGAGGCCCTGGGTTCAACCTACTAGTACTGCAAGAAAAAATAATAATAATTTTGTTAAAATACATGATTGAAATTTTACCACAAATTAATGAAAGAAAAACATATATATTACTAAAATTTCATGAGTCCAGAAAGTAGCATGTTATTTATTAATTGGAAAAAGGAAGTGTATACTGTTTGATAAAGATGAATTTTACCTAATTAGGATAAAATTTCATGATATGATAATCAATATATATATTTTTTTGAGATAGGGTCTTGCTATGTAGCACAGGCTGATCTCAAACTCATGATCTTCCTGCCTCTGTCCCCCAAATGCTGGTGTTACAAGCATGTGTCACTACCCTCCGCTCTTTGATAATCAATGTTAACTACATTTTTTGAATAATATATAGAAAGTCCAAAGCAAGATTTTAAAAACATATCCATGGGTTTATCCCCTAAAATGACAAACATTTAAAATAATTAAAATCACTCACCTATATTGCTTTGGTTATTCACACTTGGGGGCTGGGATTTAGCTCAGTTGGTAGAGCGCTGCTCTGCAGTCTCTGAGGTCCTGAGTTCGATTCCCAGCACTGCAAAATGGGAGAAGGCAACCCACTCCCAAGGCAATCCCGAAAGAGTCAGCCATTGAAAACCCTATGAGGGTCCCTATGAGTTGGACTCAACTCGATGGACCTAACAACAACAACAACATTCACACTTGCTTTCCTTTGTAGTCCATAATACATCCTTGGAACAAGTACTTGAATAGGTAAGAAAATAACTGATGCTTAAATATATTGGGATTCATTATTTCATATCAATGCCCTCTTAACACATATGCCATTCTTGCAGGGAGGCCATGCTAGTCCTGTCCATATCATTTCACTTTCAGAATATGTGCTCCCAAAGCAGGCACTAACAGATCTTTAGTAGAAGATTTATCTGGAAAAATCACTACAGTAGAGAGTGCTCAGTTTGAAGAGAGAAGGTATTAAACAAAATCTACTGTCACTTCTATCACCACACTCTATCAAGTACCTCAATATCTGCAGAATACCTGTTTCTAATGCTGACTTTACTCTTGTAAATATCAGTTTCTAGGGCTTTGTAATTATTCATCAATAGAGGAGATTTCTCTATGGTGTCCTTGAGCTTTTCATACCCAAGGCCAACCTGATTAGGGATGACTGATTGGTCTACCTTTATAAAGTAAGAGAAGGATTATGGTGAACACAAACATATAATCAGGCAGATTTTTAAGACAAAAAAAATCACAAGAAATTTGCGTGTCTGATCCTGAGTCTCTCAAAACTATCCAGGTACCCTTACACAAACTCCAGTCAGAAAATTACTAGTATAGGGAACTTATTAAGAACGTACAAATTTGTCTCCCTTTTACCCTCCAACTATTCTCCTTCCATAGCTAGGGATGAGAGATCCCAGAATCTATACTTTTAAAAAAGTGTCTCCAGGTGATTCTGAGAATTAAGGATCCAGTTTGGTAACCACCAAAAAATTCACATCCAGTGTGGCTTAATGAAGTTACATTTCACTAACCATTGTGTTACTTATGGATTATATTTATTCTTCAGAACAAAGCACAGCATATTATAAAATGGCATCTAAACTACCTAAGTTGCTCTCTTGGGCTAAGACATCTGCAAGGAAGTTCTAATACTCTTCTATGCTACTGAAGTCCTTTGATTCCAAGTAACACATCAATTTAAGATTAATGAAGAAGAGGGTTCATTTTAATGACACTGAAACATCAACAGAAACCCAGTGCCAGGAATACTACCTGGTCACAGACGGTACTAGAGCCAGGTTTTTCTCTGCCTGACTTACCTTTGAATTCTCCTTGCTATCTGCTCCATTCTTCTCTCCCTGAATACAGTGAGGCTGCTCAGTTCTTAAGGCAGAAGATGGCAATGTTTCTGCCCATGTAACATTTCCTCCACATAAGGGCCTCACTCAGAGGGATCTCCCAGTCCTTTTCTCAAATTCTTGAAGAGAAATCATTGAATGACATATTTGAAGTTAAAACTCATGACTTAGAGCTAGGTGCAGTGGCACACGCCTATAATCCCAATGACTCGGGAGCTAGAGGCAGGAGGATCACAGGTTCAAGACCAGAGGCAGTCTGTGTAACTTAGCGAGACCCTGTCTCAAAAAGTTAAAAGAATGGGCTGAGGGTGCAGCTCAGTGGTACAGTACTCACAAAGCATGCCAGCTCAAGGCTCTGAGTTTAAACGCCAGTACTGAAAAAATAAAAATAAAAAAATAACTCATGACTTAGACATATCAACTGAAGCCAGAAGGCCAGAGTCACCTATAAATAAAATGGCCAAAGACAAGCTCTACATATTGGGCAAAAGAGGGGGAGAAAGGAAAGGAAGCAGTTTAAAGAGGTCATTCTGAGCAGAGCAGGAGCTCCCCCAATGTGTCTACTATATTCAGTAAAGTTTAGGACAGCCAGTCGGGACACAGGAAAAGAAATCTTGTATCACTCAGTAGCTACTATAAAGTACAAGGCTACTGACACTTACCACCAAAACTATTTTGCTATGTCTTCTAATTTTCAATACTGATATTGATACATTATAATTAACACCTGTGGAAGCAGCAGTCAATAAATCAAAAGATGCATTGCCTTGGGAAAAGCTGTGGCAAAAGATCTCTTTAAAGCATTGAAAAGTAAAGATGTCACATTGAAGATGAAGGTGTGCTTGACTCATGCCATGGTATTTTCAGTCACATCATATGGTTGTGAAAGCTGGACATTGAACAAAAGAAGAACTGATGCTTTTGAATTATGGTGCTAGAGGTGAATATTGAATCTATCATGGACTGCCAAAAGAACCATCAGATCTGTCATAGAAGAAGTGCAACTGGAGTGCTCCTTGGAACCAAGGATGCCTAGAATGCATTTTTTGTATTTTGGACATGTAGTCAGGAGGGACCAATCCCTAGAAAAGGATATCATGTTTGGGAGAGTGGCAGGTCAATGAAAAAAAGGAAAACCCTCCACTAGATGGGTTGACACAGTGTCTATAACAATGGACTTAGACATAAATAAGATCGTGGGAGTGTTTCATTCTGCCATATATAGGGGCACTATGGGTTGGACCCGACTTGACAGCACCTAACAACAACAACGATTCTCATTTCTATATATATGATCTATTTTCCCCTCCCTGAAGGCCTATAGGATATTTCATTATCCTTTGTACCATAAAATTTTAGAATGATATACCAGGATGTAGGTCTTGTTGTTGTTAGGTGCCATCAAGTAGTGTCCAACTCATAGCGACCCTGATAGGGTTTTCAATGGCTGACTGTTTCGGGATTGCCTTGGGAGTGGATTGCCAGGTCCTTCTCCCATTTTTGCAGTGCTGGGAATTGAACTTGGGACCTCAGAGACTGCAACGCAGCACTTTACCAATTGAGCTAAATCCCAGCCTGGATGTGGGTCTATTTTTACTTATTACAGCAGGCATTTACTCAAGGAGTCCCTTTTTAAATCTTTATCTTTAGTTGTTCTTTAATTTACAAAAGATTTCATATGGAGACATTACAGACATTTTAAGAAGTTGCAAAGACAGTATAAAGAATTTCCAGATTCCCCAAATGTTAATGTGTTATACAACCACAGTATAATTTATCAAAATTAGGGAATTAATATAATTATCTCTACAGACATTATTGAAAGTCTATCAACTATCCCACTTTTCTGGCTCAGGATTGCAATGGATTGGATGCTTATACCCCTCACACAAATTTATATGTTGAAGTTCTTACCTCTGAAGTGATGGGGTCCTCTGGGAGAAATTAGGTCATTACACAATTCCATAGCACTGTGTATCTCTTTGTGTAAAACTTATCCCAGTCATAACACAGTTATCTGTGTGATTATTTGGTTAACTTGTCTCCTTCCTTAGACTTCAAGCTTCATGACAGGAATAACTATCATTTGGGAGGGGATCCCCATTGTGTCTCCAGTATCTAAAATAATGGTGTTTAGCACAAATTATGTGCTCAATGAATATCTATTGATTAAACAAATGAATAAATGAGTCCTTTCAATGAGTTCTATGATGCTAGGAAATATTGCTAAAGTAATTATTTTTGCCTAAAAATTCAAAGAACTCTACAATACCATCTTCCAAGTTCCCTGTGTGGTTGGCTATGGCTTCGTAAAACAGATTAAATAAGTCTCAAATAATTGAAGTACCCTATTAACAATGAGGCATGTGTTGGACAAATCACCTATAACTCAGTTGTAACTGGCCACATCTTTATGGAGAATGGCCTTGGGGACTTTAACAAATTTCTCATAATATACCAGAGCTTGGTCTTACTAAGGCTATAAAATCACTGGGTAATTAGCTGAACCAAGACCAGGCCTACCTCCTTACTCCTGCACAGATGTGCTCTGATTTCAAGAGGGCACAGTTCATGTTTAAAGGTGAGTAAAGGAGGATTCAAGCAAGAATTTACCAGTGGCTGGTAATGCTGAAGCCAAATTTGCCCTCTGTTTCAAATCTTCCAAAGAGTAAAGATGTTGTGTGGTACAGCACATGCTTAGTATGTATGAGGTCCTGAGTTCAATCCCAGGCGTGTGCACATATGCGCACACACACACACACACACACACACACACACACACACACACAAATATGGTGTCATCTTTAACATTTGCAGTTCTTCTTTGGATTTTATGTCTTCTGTGTAATCCCAGCGGCTTGGGAGGCAGAGGCAGGAGGATCGCAAGTTTGAGACCGGAGGCAGTCTGCGTAACTTAGCAAGACTTTGTCTCAAAAAGTAAAAAAATGGGCTGAGGTGCAGCTCAGTGGTCCAGCACTTGCAAAGCATGCAAGTGCAAGGCCCTGGGTTCAAACCCCAGTACCACACACACACAAAAAAAGAAACACACAATGTAATACCACTTGGCACTCAAAGAACAACCTGTCAATACACAACACAACTCAGATGGATCTCAAGGAAATTATGATGAATGGAAAAGAAAAGCCAACATCAAAGATTACATACTATTTGTATAATTTGTATAACAGGGGCTAGGATTTAGCTCAGGTGGTAGTGCACTGCTCTGCAGTCTCTGAGATTCTGGGTTCAATTCCTAGCACCACAAAAATGGGAGAAGGATGTGGCAATCCACTCCCAAGGCAATCCCAAAACAATCAGCCATTGAAAACCCTATGAGGGTCACTACAAGTTGGACACGACTCAATGGCACCTAACAACAACAATTCATATAACATTCTCAAAATGATAAATTTATAGAGATGGAGAACAGATTAATGATTTCCTGAGGTTGGAAGTTAGAAGAGGGGTAAAGACATTACTATTAAGTAGTAACATAAATAACCTTTGTGGCAGAATAGGTCTGTGTCTTAATTATGTGGTCACATGAATCCCTTTGTGATAAAATTGCACAGAACTATATGCATGCATGCACACACACGCACACACACACACACACACACACACACACAACCTGAATGTAAACTTTGTAAAATCTGAATAAAGTTTGTAGCTTGTACCTGTGCCAATTTCCTAATTTGATTTTGCAGTATAGTTAGCATAAGGACAGGTTGCATGAAATGTACATGAAATCTCTCTACTACTCTTGCAACTTCCTGTGACTATATAATGACTTCTAAATAAAGTTTCTGAAAAAGCAATGCAGGAAATTTCTAATAAAACAATAGATTCAGTACACAAATTTACCTTCACTTCCTTCTGAAGTCCCACTAAAAGGAGTAAAAGAACGAAAAAGTTATGAACTTAACACCCACAAATATGAGACACCATAGAAATTAAGAGACAACTGTAAAAATTTAGAAACTGGAGGCTGGAAATGTGGCTCAGGAGTACAGTGCTTGCCTAGTAAGTTCAAGGCCTGGGTTAGATACCTAGCACTGACCAAAAAAGAAAGAAAGAAAATAGAAAATAGAAAGAAAAAAGAAAACCCTAGAACTAGATAACAGATGGACAGAAAGGAATTATTTATAGCTGGTTCACCAAAACTGTATGAGTGGAGATGACCCCAGGGCAAGGAGTAGTCAGCAGGGATGACTTCATTCCAGACAATAACTCTAAGAACATGTAAGGCTGGGTAAATTATCACAAAGCCAAGCAGCTAGGGAGAATGTACAGTGCAAGAGGCCTCTGCTGGCCTCCCTGTCTTTGAGACAGGTGCTGGCAAGTTGACTAGATGCCAGGCAGTTGGAGATAAGGAAAGGCAGATGAAGCCTTTAGTTAGGCAGAAAAGAAAATTGAGTACCTGTATGCTGGGAGAAAATCAGCGTGATGGCTGAATGTATACCCGGGGGAGGATTTGAAGTCTGAGGTATTGAACAAAACCAAGTTGAGAGCAGGGAGGTGGAGAAAGCATGATTCCTAGGTCCCCAGGGCCTCCAGTGTTAAAGGTTTGCTTTGCGGACTAGCAGGTAGATTAACCTTTATAAGATAAATGTTAGACTGCACACCCCTGGGCTAAACCAGTCGTTTTCAAACTTTTTAAAGCCATGGAGTATTTCCTCCAAAGAAAATCTCAAATGAAAGTGTAAACAACCAAAACAAAGTAAAGTTGTTCTGGTAGAAGGCAGAGGCAGGACTCAAGGTCCTACAAAGTTGAGCCTGCATCATCCTACCCCCATGGGCCTCCTGATGGTCCCACATCCAGAAATCGGAGGGAAAAGGAATTCACAAATGCAGTAACAATTGTCTCTATTGAGAAGTTAGGTTTGAGCCCCATTTCTTAAGTAGGAAATTTAACTAAAATGGCTCAGGTCTCTGTTCAATGGAATCTGAAAAAGGAAACTTTGAATTAGCACACCAGTAATTGTTTTCTGTCTGATCCCTAGGCAGTCCCTCATGGCCCCTGTAATTTAGCTGGTTAAACCTTTCCTTGGGCCAAACAACTAAACTTAGGCCAGGTGGGCTTAAACATGAACCGATTTGGAGTTTACTCTCCAAAGATGAAAGAGAAGAGTGTGCTAGCATCTTCTGCTCATCCATAAAAGGTCCCAAGAACAGAATTCAGCCCCCATCTCTTCCCCCTTTACAAGCACAGAGGAGAGGCCAGCCCAATATAACTTAAAACAGAGCAACCCTGCAGCCCTCTCCGACAAATTACATCAAAACAAGCCAAAGCGAATGCAACTGTCTTTACCAGTTTCATAAAGGAATTGCCTGGGAACCATTCCTTTTCAGACCTAATTATAAAGTCAGTTTTGAATTACAGAACAAGATGGTATGAAAGCCAATGTTCAACAAGCAGAACAAACAAACACGCAAAGATAAAATGCAGTGGGCTCTTACCCGAGAGCCACTGCCAGCGACAGGGGAAATGGCTCTGTTTCAGCTAAGTCTGGGGTGCCCTGGAAAACTTCATCTCTCTCTCTGGGAGACCATTCCCAGAAACCCCCTCCCCTCCTCTCCTTTACAAAACACTCCTATAATAAACAAACTACATTTCCCAGAATTCTCTTTGTTTAGGCCTAGGGATATATTTACAACACTCTGTCAAAAAGAGAGAGAGAGAGAGAGAGAGAGAGAGAGAGAGAGAGAGAGAGAGAAATGTTTAAATGTGACAACCTTTTGACATACAAAATTGACTCAGCCTATTTCAAATCTCATCTTATCACCAGTGCCCTTGGGCATGTTTTTAAGGGTAAAAATACCAAACTGTTGACTGCCAGGATCAGCAAAGCATCATAGAATGAGTTTGGCACTTTTTAGAACTCAACATGGTGTTCTCTACATTTCATTTAGATCAGTGATCCTTGAACATTCTCATGTATCAGAATCATC
>VMDO01018909.1:32500-41056 GCA_007922755.1 Pedetes capensis
ACATAAGAATTGCTCAATAAATATTTGTTGAATAAATGAACAAATGAATTCCAGGAAATGTCTCATCTTCTATTAACATACTGGTGTTGGTAATTCACACTTGAGTGTGACTGCCTTACTACAGCAGTCTGAGAATATTTTGGAGAGAGTTAAAGAAAGGAAGGCAGAATTGGCTCTGCCAAGAACTGGGGTAGCATAAAGGCAATGGTTAGCCAGAAGATAAAGGCACTGGGAGGGAAGGATAAACATATACTATTGGAAGAGATTAGGAGGACCATTCATTGGTAAAAAGAAAATAGCAACCACAACTTGATTTCATCCCTAAAGCTACCACAAAGAAAGGTCACTTCTATATGAGTAGAACAGTGAGGTCCAGTACTTGGCCCAGTGGCTGCACCCAGGGCTGGCCCAATGGCTGTCTTCTGTTCTAGGCCTATGCCACAAAGAAGTTGCAAGAAAAAAAAAAAAAGCAGAGTGGATTGGAAAGACTCCATTGTGGCCAGTTTGACTAGCCATGTCTAGACACACATGGCTATGACTAACTTTTTGCTTATCACAGAGTTTCAGAGACATATTAAAATTTCACCAGCCCATACTTCATGTATATCCTTCCCCAAGTAGGAAACATATTTTACTTTAATCTATGATGGGTACAGAGAAAGGATAATATGTAAAATAAGCTTGCTTGTTCTACTACTGACATCAATCACTCAGTTTTGTTTTTGGCAAGGCAAGAATACCTTCTTCCTTCTCCCTCATGATTAGAGACATTATCCAAGGCTCAGCAATGAACTCTTGATGTTTTTCTTCCAGATTCCTTTCTTGGTAAACCATTTCTATACCATGGCTCTCACCTTTATATTTAAGTTCCATACTAATGATGCCTAAGTCTAATATATCTACTCTGACCTCATAAGCACACTCCAGCCCACATTTTTCATTGTCTATAGGAATTTTCTTTTGGTGTCTCACCAAAAGCTCCAACTCAACAAGTCCAACCTTGTCTCCATTATAAAAAGAAAAAAAAAAAAAAGAAAAGAACAAAGAAATAGAAAAGGAAAAAAGAAAAAGAAATGCATCTGCAACATCCTTAGTTTTTCCAGTAGCCCGTCATCTCCCCAGTGAGCCCCGCCCCTGACTAGCCTACAAAAAAATTGCATCTCCATGGCTCAGTATTCTTGATTTCCCTCCTTAAACAGCTCGGCTTATTGGATAGCCCTATGGCTTTCTAACATACCACATAACTGACATCTCTTTTTTTTATCAGTGTTTCCCCAATCCCCACTAGAATATAAGCACAATGGAAGACAGGGATTTGTGTTTGTTTTCATTCACTGATGTTATGCTAGTACCTAGAATAGTCCCTGACATACATTAAGTACTCAATAAATTTGAGGTATGATCAAAAGATACAGTGAATATTTAAATTTAAACAAACTATTACAGTAAAAGACATATTGCTATTAATCCTCTCAAAATATTCCCTCTAGCTTGGCTTCAAACATACTTATCCCATCATTCTTGCCACTTTTGAAGCAGTTCCAGAAGTCCTATTTTGTGAATGTCTCTACTTGTGCTGTCACAGCTGCCTCTGTGTCAGGAATTGATTCAAAACATTTACCTTTCACGGTTATTTTGACGTTGAGGAAGAGCTCCAAATCACATGGCACAGATCCAGTGAATGAGGTGGATGAGGACACAACACAATGCTTTCATTTGACAGAATTGCTGTATCAGAAATGATGTGTGACACTGAATATTGTTATGATGGAGGATAAAACTAAAGACACTCATGAAAGAGAACTTCCAGAACTACTTCAAAAAGTGGCAAGAATAATGGCATAGTGAGTTCAAAGCCAGGGGAGTGGCTTGAGGAGGATTCATGGCAATGTATCTTTTACTGTAATAAAAATTTTTAATGTAAATATTCACTGTATTTTTTATCACATCTCATATTTGTTGAATTAATTCATTCACTGAACAAATACTGATAACAAATAATATAACTTAAAACACTCTCTCCTCTGACTAGAATGTAAATTCCACTAAGTGATGGACTTATTCTGTTTTATCCATCTTTGTTTCCCCATATCCTAGAATAGTTCCGTGTGTCTCGGGAGCTCAACAAAGGTCTGTTGACTAAAGGAATGAATGGATAGAAACTCATTAAGTATATTTTGTTTTTCTTGTTGTGGTTGTTCTTGTTGTTAGATGCTGTAGAGTGAGGTCCCACTCACGTAGACATGAAATGCTCCCTGACACTATGCCATACCCAACACTGTATTCTCTGCTTCTCTGCTATTTACAAGGTTTTCTATGGCTGATTATTTCGGAAGTGGGCTTCTCCCAAGCCTATAGTACCCAGTATTCCCAGGCGGTCTCCAATCCAAGGACTAACCAGTCCTGACCCTCTTTAGCTTCCAGGATTAGACAAGATCAAATGCCAGTGTATGTTTTAGTACCAAGTACTAAGCTAGGTGCTTGAGAATTCTAAGATAATTTAAACAACTAAATATAATGCAGTGGGATGATGCTATGTGACAGTAGTAGGAAAAAATGCTGTGGGAGCCCAAGAGTGATGGCACTGAATTTAATTCTTTACATCTGGGTCTTGAAGAAGAGGTGTATGTTCATTTGCTCTATATGCCAGGCAAAGCGCCTCAAAGCGATTAGTATGTATGGCATGGAGAAATGTTTCTCAAATGTTATGTGCATTTGAATCACCTGGGAATTCTTGCTAAATTAGATTTTAATTTGCTGAGACTGAGGTGAGCCCTAAGATTTTATTTTTCTAACAAGGTCCCAGGTGATACTGAAGTCACTGGTCCTCAAACCACCCATTGAGTAACAAGTGTACTCAGCTCAGCACCTATTGTCTCTGATTTCTTTTTACTAGACTCCAATCTTATTCATGTATCTAACTTTCCCTCCCGCAGCACTCACAAGAAGTGACCTCAGCCCCTGTGCTAGGATTAGACTGGATTTGAGCTCAAAGCCAAACAGCACAAGCCATTCTTCTAGCTGCTGAGAATGAGATTAAGAATTAAGGATTACATCTACGTTTCAGGGAAAGGTTTCTCTTTCCTTCCTAGTGTCCTTAAACAAGAAAGCATGTGGCTTGACCACTACAGGCAGCCATCCGAGAATGTAAGGAGCTTCAGTCTCAGGATGAAGCCAATGCCAAGGGCACCAAGCAGAGAAAATGTGAATCTTTGACATCATTCAGCTGTTGGTTGTGCTGAACCTGGAACCTACTCTGCCTCTGATCTTTCAGATAGATGAAATAATAAGTGTCTTCCTTGTTTACTCTGATATGAGATCAAGGCTTCTCTTATTTGCAGCAGAAATCATCCTAATGGTTCCATATGACATTTGGTTGTACTTATTTAATACCTTCTATCTCCTAGTCACCATCCTAAGTAAACAAGACAAATGTAATTTCCCACCCTTATAAAATTTACAGCCTAAATTCATTTGATAGAGTCTAAATTTCTGAGATAAACAAAATTTTATTTCATGTATTAATTTCATTGAATGGGGGAACCACTTCCTCATCACTGGTTCTCCCTCTGAAACAGTTGTTATTAATCATCTCTGCCATAGTATAATTGCCTTAATCCTAAATCAGAGCTTGGTTTCTTCACACTTAAAAATTGCAATAGTATTCAAATTCCCCTTTCCAAACCAATGTACAATCTACCCATTAGTGCCCCAGCAGATATATTCAACCTGTGGAGCATGGGCCTCTTGCTTCCCAGGACAGCTACTAATGTGGCCCACAAAATCTTTGAACAACATGTGTTTTTTAGTGTGTATTTTCTAATTTCTAATACAACCCACTACTAGATTCTGTGAATTGGCCACTGCAAAATTTCTTTGAGAACTCACTAAGAATTTCCATTACTTGCATCTAACCAGACATAGATTGGTTTTACAAAAACAAGATCAAATATCCCACTAGATTTTTATTATTCTCATTTCTCTAAACTTTATAAAATATTTTTTAAATACAAGAAGTCTTGCTATATGTACAGTTGTTATGTATGTATACTAACTATATTATATAATTTATCTGCAGCCCAAGACAATTCCTTTACTTGGTGCAGTCCGGAAATCCAAAAGATTGGAGACCCCTGCCCTAAAGCATCAAATTCATGTGATAAAAATCTCCAGAGACTCCTCATTTCTTATAGTAGTGATTTTCAAGTTTGTTTTATTAAAGCAAGAAATTGCTTCTTCAAAGGACAGGCAATGTTCTCAAGGTCACAAGGTAGAAAATAGATTAACTAATGTGCCATTCAACTGCATCAGACTCCCAACTATCTTCAAACATACACACTCATTCTCAAGTCTTTGCTCAGGCTATTTCTTACATCAAGAATGTTATGTATCAAATTTTGTCTATGCAAAACAGATCCACTTTTGCTAGAACTCTTTCAATAATGCAGGACACATGCTCCCAACACCCACAGAGCAGGCATTACCAATCAATCCCTGTCCATCATGCTTTCTTTCCTATGGCTGGTAGCTCCACAATCCTTATCCATGCATCACTTCAGTCAACTACCATCACTCCAATGATTCACTATTCAGAAAGAAATGTTTTTGGTAGGGAATGTATGTCAGTGTTAGAGAGTGTGCCTAACATATGCAAAGCTCTAGGTTCGATCTCCAGCACTGGGGGGAAAAAAATCTTTGATCCCCTCATTCTGTCTATTGACTCATCAATAATTATAAGATAGTTTGATGCGTACAGTTCCTCAGTTAGATTACAAATCAGGTTAAGGGCTGTATTACCTTATTCTTTCCCTTTAGTTCCTAGCTCATCTTTAGCCATTTAGATAAACACATACAGGATGAATGACTGTTAAGATAAATATTGTGTCTTCTAAAGCATGCTCATATCACAGCAGCAAACCAAAACACAAGACAGCATTACAATTTGAAGAACTATATCAGTGAGACAGAATAGAACAGCCTAGTGCTCCCCATAAGGTACTTTTGATATTTCTTTTTCCCATCTTTGATAGCCATGGCTGTCCCAAATGCCTGCAGACTGTTTCTGGAAGCTTTTGCTTTGATTATGGCAGATTTGGTTGCAGGTCAGCCCCAGATAACTCTGCCTGCCCCGTGGATGACTCTACCTCTCTGCAGCTGCTTCAGATGTTCCCACTGGGGTCCGGAGCAGCACCTCCTCCACCTGTGGATATTGTACACGGGTGTGAGCCCACATTTTTTCTATATAAGCAGCCCTCCTCTCACATTTTATGGGTCAGTTTGTGCACTGTCTCCCGTGCTCATACTGCAGCATAAGTCCAAATAAAATGTTTTTCAGATGGTTTTACTTTGCCTATTCGTGATTTTTATCTCTAGAGCAGCCTGAGCTGGGAACACTAAAGGCTGCTGGCACTGAAAGCAGCCAGAGTTGGTAACACCGGGTAAATAGGAGCCAGAGACTTCCAGGGTGGCTGAGAGCTGGTGGGAGCTGCTAGCCCCAGCTGCTGGGAGAGTTGCAGGGAGCTGCCAGGGGCCGCTGGCTTGCTAGGAGGGAAGTGGAGGAGAGTGGCTAACTCTAAGAGCTGGAACTGCTAGCAGTAAGGGAGCTGCCCTTGGCCAGTTCTGATTTCTATCTCAGTTGATCAGAAGAACCCTCAGCCAATCGGTAGCTTTAAAAATCACAAATTCTGAACTCTTCTCTTCAGGTGTGCTTCATACTAACTAACCACAAGGTTACTTTGGCGTCTGGGCCTCAATTTTCCTAATGTGTAAGAAGAGACTTGATTCTGGGAGGTCAGTTTTAGGGACTTTCTTTGAGTTTTCTGGGAGAAGCAGCACTCATTACTAGGTTCCCTGTGGGGTTGGGGTTCATTTTCCTTGGCCCTGGCTGTACTCCTAGATTTCCAAGCAGTGGCCATTCGCCAGCCCAGTGGGGAACTGCAACAGCAGCTCTTGACATGGTGTGTCTTTGTCTACCCTTCCCTGTGTGAACTCACTGTCAGTTTATCCCCATCCAACAGACAAACTGTCACAGGCCATTAACCTTCCCCATCTCCAGCTTCCATGTGCTTGTCATTGGCTTGGACACAAACCTCTGGTCTAACCAGTTGTGGCCAGGGTATCAGGGTCAATTTCACTCAGGGAATACTCAAGCAACTTGATGTTTGGGCAAAAAATGGTTTGGTCCATCATTCTCAGAAACGGGGACTGCAGGTATGGCACAAATGTAGCACTCCATGAACTCTTCTTTCCCTTTCTAAAATGTTTTATCTGATTTAATCATGACTTCCAATCATCATAGAAGGCATTGAGACATACGCATTGAGTGAAAGATTACATTCACTTCTGCATGGTAGAAAACACTGCAGGAAGTAGGCCTAGAGAAGAGGCAAACTACACAAATGCATGCAGCTACATTTTTTTGTTGTTATTGTTGTTTGTTTTTGAGACAAGGTCTCACTGCGTACCCCAGGAACCCACTATGCATCCCCAGCTGGCCTTGAACTCACATTGATCTTACTGCTTCAGCTGTCTGAGTGCTGTCATTGCATTCACCACCACGCCCAGCTCTAAAACTACCTTCCTCAAAGACTTCCTGGGGTCCAAAGACCTTACACCTAATACAATATTCCTTCATAATTAAAAAAAACTAAAAAGCTACCATGGTGGCACATGTCTCTAATCCCAGCAACTTGGCAGGTAGAGGCAGGAAAATCACAGGTTCAAGGTCAGAGGCAGCCTGGTAACTTAGGGAGTCCTTGTCTCAAGATACAAAATTTTAAAAGGGCTGGGGGTGCAGCTCAGTGTCAGAGTGCTTGCAAAGTATACAAGGCACTGGTTTCAGGTCCCCCGTACTACAAAAATTAAAATTAAAATTAAAGAAAGAAGACAAAGGGTAAAAGTATTTCACAAACTTCTGACATATAGCTAATTCAAACCCACCTTGCTCAGCCATAGCCAGTGACAAAATCTCCCACTGTGGTCCTGCCTTCACTCATCTGTCCTGGGATCTACACACACACACACACACACACACACACACACACACACACACACACTCACCCCTTTGTTTTTTAATTGTCATTCAAGTGCAGAGCTGAAGCTGTTAAGATCATAAAATGTCAGACCTGGAAGATAGGATACATTGTGCTATATGGTTGGTCACCCTGGAATATCTCATGGGACCAGGTGCCTAGATTCACTTTCATGCAGTCTTATGAATGAGTTCCCATTTTTCCTTATCCTAGTTTGCAAACTTTTTGCAAGGTACTTAAAATTAATAATAATTTATCAGGTACTTCATTCTGTGTCAAGGGCATGACATGCATAATCACAATTACTTTTCACAAGAATCCCAGAAGGTAGAAATTTATTGAGACTCTGGTACAGTAACTTCTCCATAGCCAATTAACTCCTATTCATCTTGTCTGAGCCTTCATTTCTTCATCTGAACAATAATAATAATTCATCTGACTATAACAATAATTCTCCCTTTGAGAATTATAGAGAGGCAGGGACCCAACACGGAGTGCAACCTTGGCAGCACACTCTCACCACGCCTGCGGGACACAGACTGCAGATCCTAGGTGAGTCACCGTGAGGGGGCCCACAAACGCCCTCCATAGCGGCCGCGGAGCGAATGGGGAAGCTGGTGCCAGCGATCCGCGTCTAGAGCTAAGACGCGGCTCCCCTCCCTTCTGTTGCGGCGGGTCAGGCCTACGGTCGCGAACTCCACAGAAAATTGGGCACACATATGCCCGGATCCCAGACACATCAGAGGTGAGCCCAAATCACCCCACTGTGCTGCGGAGAGGTCAGGGGCTTGTGGAGGCGGCTAAGTAGCGCGGCCGGGGGAGCTCCTTTTCGGCGGAAACTGGCGGAGCAGTTCACCGTCAGCGGTGAAGTTCCGAGCGCGACTACAGCACAGAACAAGATGGCAGGATAGAATCCTGGAGACTCGGAGGGGACTTTGCCCACACACCCAGGGGAGCCGGACCCAACATAGCATGCAACCTTGACATCACACTATCACCCTGCCTGTGGGACACAAACTGCAAGTTTTCTGGTGAGTCAGCACGGAATCGCACCCTCCCTCCTGTTGTGGCAGTGGGAAACCAGTGCCAGCAGTACACATCAGAGCTGAAACCCGGCTCCCTCTCTCCTGTTGTGGCGGGACAGTCATGCAGACGCAATCTCCACAGACATACGGGCACACATATGCCTGGACCCCAGACACACCAGAGGGGATACTAAGTCATCCCACCACACTGTGGAGAAAGGTGAGGTCTGTGGAGGAGGCTGAGCACCATGCGGACAGAGTGCTCCTTTCTGGCAGAATCTTGCGGGACAATTAGACACAGTAAGAACAGTTTCTAGCGCAATTGCTGTGCATGGCAGACCTACTACAGACTCTCTCTGGGGGGGTTGAATATCATCCCACCCACAAGAGGATTTGGTTCTCCCAAGTGGTCTCCCAAGTGGGCGGAAAGCTGTGCTGCGCCCCCAGCCCATATTTTTTACTTTTTGAGACAGGGGCTTGCTGGGTTGCACAGACTGCCT
>VMDO01018910.1:0-41030 GCA_007922755.1 Pedetes capensis
AGGAGAACTGCTTTCTGTAAAAATCTCTTGAGAATACTCTACCCAATTTATTTGGCACATATTTCGCTTTTTACATGTACACAAGCATGATATCTTAATGATATCACCTAAGTTTAAAAGAGCTCTACAATATTTCAAAATAAAGATCCAAAGAATATATAATCAGTCAAACTGGAAACTTTTTTCTCATTTTCAGTAGAACATCAATCCATTTATGTGTTTATTTGTTCATGTATTTAATTTTTTATTTACTCATTCATTTATTTAGAACATCATTTTATAACTGATGGTGTTTTAGGTTTTATGAAATAGAATACTAGAATAATTCTATAAGCAATAGCTTTTCACTTTCATTCTTAGAAATAATTATTTTCAAAAGTAAAATTCTCCTTATATCTGAAAACCACTCCAAGAAATATTATCCTTTTGGATTTTTGCACATGAACATTCCCTGATCAGTGGGTAAAAAGGGGAAGACCATCTGCTGTAATTAAACAAGGAACATTTCATTTAAATTACTAAGTAATTTGTTGTTGTTGTTGTTAGGTGCCATTGAGTCAGTATCTGACTCATAGCGACCCTTATAGGGTTTTCAGTGGCAGATTGTTTCGGGATTGCCTTGGGAGCGGATTGCCAGGTCCTTCTCCCATTTTTGCGGTGCTGGGAATCGAACTCGGTACCTCAGAGACTGCAGCGCAGCGCTCTACCAACTGAGCTAAATCCCAGCCCTACTAAGTAATACCTGTAAGCTATTAGCAGGAAAATCAAGTCAATGCATTAGCTGTTTTTGTCATTCTGAGTAGTTTAGTTACATTTTTGAAAACCAATATATCTTTTTTTAAAAAATGTATTCTAGCATGGTTTACAATCTTTTTTGTTTAAATCTTCATATCTCTGAAAGCTTACTCAAATTGGTTTATAACAATGATGTAGTTTTCTCTGTAAATTCAATTATGTTTGCATAGCTATTGCTGTGTTGTACATGCCCAGCAGGTGGACTTGAAATTTTCAACCACTATTATTATGACAATTAAGGATGACAACAACAGCATGATTGGAGATAAGTTGTAGGGTGGTAAAGAATGAACAAGTGTCTTAACTCCTGTATACCCACCACAGTTTTAGTCTCTCTTCCACCTTTGAGTTCCTGGCCTTCAGTTATCTATTTCCTCCCTATTCTTACTCACACCAAGCCACACACACAATGTGAGAAAATTTAACACTTTTCTTAAAAACAAAACAGCAGGGAATAGAGATATTTTTGGTACATTGGCAAAGGATGTAATCCTTCCTGATATGCCTTAAATTATGACAAATGGCTACTATCTTTAGATACTTTGATCAATTCTGAGGAAAAAGGACATGCAGCTATTAATAGGTGACATTAAAATCAGAAAGAGACCAGATTTTGTATTGTTATTTTTGATTTAAGGATATGCTATCATACTTTTATGAAGAAATGTCACTTAAAAAATATGAGGGATTCTATTTTTAGGCACCTTTTTATTTTTGTTAAGTATCACTAATAAGGCAGACACATTGGACACAACTGGAGTCTGAGGCAGGAGGACCTCAAGTTCAAGGCCAGAGGCAGCCTGCATGATTTAGGGAGACCCTAGATCAAAATGAAAAAATTTTAAAGGGCTGAGGGATGTAGCTCAGTGGTATAACTATTGCCTAGCACAAAACCCAGGAATCAATTCCTACTACCGCACACACAAAAAAACCCCACAACTAATAAAGTAAATGTTCTACATACCATGTGATAAAAATATCATAAACACTTCACCTAAAATTCCCTTCTAAAATTATTGGCAATTCTTGCCCTTTAAGCTGTATAATTCCCTCTTCTAGTTGAAGATATGGTGAAGTGATAAGAAGTTATTTTATGAGATGGTCGGCCAAGTTTACCAGGAAATGGAAATATAATGAGACAAAAGCAACTGATAATTGGTATAATTTTGAACTTTATCCACTTGACTGAAATTATTTTTCTTTAAATAAATTATTTTCTGTTCTGCCTTAAGAAATGGAACATGCTCAATTTTATTTAACAAGCCCTCCCTGCCCAATCTGGGTTATCTCTATAAACATCCATTTGGCAACATCAGTCAACAATGTGTCTGGGAGATTTCAAGAGGAGGTTTATTATATGAGCATACTGTAATGGCTACTTTTTCTTTCCCTTGTGAAGCCTGCTTTTCATTCAAATCATTTTCCTTAGACTCATCTCACCTCTAATGGGCAAGAATACTGGCTACCTTTTTTTTTTTTTTTTTTTTTACAATCTCTTTTCTCTTTCCAACATTTTTTTTTCCTCCATTTTCTTTTCTTGTTATTTCATCACTTTTTTTTTTCCTAGACTCCTTGGGTTTTGGAGTTTTTAAGATTTGGTTGCTAGTTACACTAGATAATGAAAGCAAATCTTTGCTTGGATCAATATCCCTTCTTCAGTTCTTCTTGGATAGATACATTGGTAGAGTTTTCTATTCCTTCCCTTGGTAAGATTAGTTCAGAACGTTGGCCATGCCTGCTGTCCAAATGTTGAATATACACAGTGTCCCTGTAATAAAAATGAGAGCCTTTGGATACTAATTTTATTAGCTTACCAAAATGAGAATTTTCTACGCCAATTTTATATAGCATGGCATTTGGATGCATCACAATATTTTATGAAGGATGCTGTGTGTTGTTGCCAGGGTTTGTTTCTGATATTCTAATGTCTGCAATTCATGTGCCAACAATATGGCTAATGAGTAGATTTTTAAAAACCAAATCTAACAATTATCTGAAAAGTAAGCATTTGGTTATTATAGATGGCAATTTACATGATAGCGTAAGTTAGAACATTGACAATAAAAGTTCTTTCTTAAAATTTGAAATTTACTGGATAGGGTGGCACATACCCATAATTCCAGCACTGGAGAGCGTGAGGCAGGAAGATTGTGAGTTCAAGACAAAGCCAGCCTGGGCTACATAGTGAGTTCTGGGCCAGCCTGAGCTATGAGATTGCCTCAGAAAACATAAACTAAACAAAGCAAAAATGTGAAATTTATCTATTACATAATTGACATAACTGTGTAATATTCCAGTGTGCTTTGATGAAGTTACTAAATGATCACAAAACCTATAACAGAGTTTTTATCACTTCTCTTTAATATAAGGATGCAGATTTTGTGCTAAAGTATACTGTGGCCAAGTAATGTAAATAGGCCCATACATCTTTTATCTAAGTTTTCTCTGTTCCGAAATTCTAATGTGTGCCTTTGTTTCTCGTCATACATATGCATATACACAGGAGTATCTAATATGTATATGAATTAACTGCATTCAAATTGTAGTACCCGGTGCTCCTGCTGGGACACCCACCTGCAACACTGCTGGTGTGGCTGATCTCCCCTCTGGTCTGAAGTGGGTCTGGATCTCTGCAGTCCAGCGTGCAGCTGGCCCCTGGCTGATACGGAGCAGGCGGTTGAGGAGCTAAGCCAGTGGGAGGCTGGGCACCAGCCTTCCCTGGATAACGAGAAGTCAATGTCCATTTTGCGTATGTCTCCATCTTCCAGAAGCAGTGGAGGGCACATGCTTGGAACCATGGCCCACCAGGTAGTCAGCACTTTCCTCAGTGCACAGAGATGTTGAGAATCCATTTAGTATCTGCTGAGGCACCCAGGCAGGATGTGGGTGAAGTGGGTCATAGATCAGTACGTCACTATCTGACCATGGTGTGAGCTCTTGCCCCAAGTGACTCCACTCTGTCCCAGATTCACTGTCAGAGAGTGTCTCCCTTCCAGCCAGGCATAGCCATTTGTGAGGGGCCCCAGATGATCCCTTAGCAGAGCTGAATATCCCACCTTCAGTGAGAATCTAAGGATGTCTGCCATTGGGCTGCCAGTCTTGGCTACCAGTGGAATCTTAATTATGTCCCACTCCAGTGCCCCAACAATGCCATATTCTGGTCTCCTAACACCTTTCCCCAGAGCTTCTTTAACATTGAAGATATTATTGACACCAACCACGCCTTCCACTGAGGCCCAAGCTATGCTCCCCTCTATGGCTTAGTATCTATAGGATTCAGTACTATTCATACTCTTAGAAAGTATTCACGGGGGGGTCTTGAAATATATCCCTCAAGACCCCCAGTGAATACTGGGTAAAGGGGAAATACTGCATGGAATTTGGGGATGACAATTCATTTCTTTCAGCATTTAAAAAAATGTTATACCAATTCTGGCTTTGTCAGTTACTGATTAGAAGTCTGATGTTATCTGTATTGTTTTTATGGTTTAGATAATGTACTATTCCTCTCTCATTTCTTTCAAGCTTAAAAAAAAAGCAACAGATAAGTGAAGACTACTCTTTATAGTTTTTGTAATTTCTTCCTAATACCTTTATATGAAAACATAAAAGAATTTCATGAGCTGGGTGCTGTGGCACACAGCTGTAATCCTATGTAATCCTAGCTACTTGGGAAAGTAAGGCAGGAGGATCATGAGTCTGAGGTCAGAGGCATCCTGGGCAATTTAGCAATACCCTGTCTCAAAAAAAGAAATAAAAAAGGGGCTGGGACATGGCTCAGTAGTGGAACAGTTATCTAGCACGTGCAAGACAATTGCTGGGTTCAATGCCCAAGTACTGCAAAACAAAAACAAAAACCCAACTAACTAAAAACCACCACCAACAACAAAAAACATCGTTGTAGGATCTCTGTCTGGGACTCTGTAAATCAAACTAACAAAAGACAGAGTAACATGAGGAATGCAAACAGATGTTATTAACAAATGCATTGTACATTCACATGAGAATGCTCAGAAATGAATAACTCAAGGGACGCTTTGAACCTGGGGATTATAAAGCAGCTTAACAGAAGAACAACATATGTTTAAGTGAGTTTCTAGGGGCAAATGGACAGGAAAACTAATCAAAATGGGAGCTAATTTTAGCAAAGTTTGTCGTATGGATTCCTTTGGTATCACCTCTGGCTAATTAACAAGAGGGTTGTCTCAGGTGATTAACTTCTGTCCTTCCTGTCTGGGGAAGGACACCTTTATGGATTTATATCATGCTTTTAAGCACTTGGAGGGAGGGAAGAAAGCTTGTCTTATATTTGCTGCTCAATTGCCTTCAACTCAAAATAATCTAGATGCAAAAGGAATATGTTTTGTTACTCTTCACTCTTCTAGATGCAAAAGGAGTATGTTTTGCTACTCTTCACTTCATAATAGCTGCTCAATTTTAAAACAATTATATATTTAAAACAAAAGAAAACATCATTTGGTATATGAATTCTTTCAAATGAATAGCAGGCCTATGAGATGGTCCTTGAATTCATTCTTAGTTTAACCCCTGATCTCATTACTTTTTATTGTGTGGGACTGGGCAAGCCAGCCTTTTCTGGCCTTCACTTTTCATCTGTAAAATGGGGAGTGGGTAGGAGGATATTAAGTGTATTTATTGGGCTATGGAGAGGATTACATGAGAAAATGCATTTAAAACACTTATGTATGCCTGGCCTGTATTCAACAATCCCTCGATGTTAGATTTTGTCTTTTGAGGGTAACTGTGTTACATTCAGAGATGACATGTGGGAAGCAAGAAGAATTTACAGATGTATTTATTGGAGAAGCTGTTAGAGCTCAGAAAATGATAGCCTAAAGTGTGACACTGGCTTTCTGAGCCGGAGAAATAGCATCAGAACTGTGGTCAATCATCTTTGTTCCTCTTTCTCTGCCAAAGCACAGGGATAGATTTCTCTGATATTTCCTTTCTTAACTAAGGAAAGTTTCTTCCTCAGAAGTGATGTAATTTTTATGAAATCTCATTCATTAGGAAGGATTAACCACTGGAGAGATTGAAAATTGAATACTACACCCAGAGCCCAGAAGATCTTTGTCTGATGTTAGTGTCTGTCCTTTGAGCCTATGCATTTCCCATAAAAATAGCTTATTATCCTTCTAAAAGTGCCCACAGCCTCTCATTTCCTTCTTCTCTATGAAGAGGATTTTTAAGCCCAACCATTTGGCCCTTGGAGTCTCATGTTTTCTATAGTTCTTGTGCACAAATGTACATTATTGTATTTGTAGGCTTTTTCTCTTGCTCATCTGCCTACTGTCAGTTTGTTTCAACAAACTTAATTACCTATTATGAGACTCAATTACTACAAAGCCATGGTTATCCATGAAAGTAACAGAGTAATTTCTCCTTAAATATATTTCATTGAGTAATCCAACCTATCTTATATATTATGTGATCTCACTTAATGCACGTGGAAAAACTTTCAGAATGCCACAGGAGATTTAGGTTTTGCTTTTCTAAGTATTGTCAATGTACCAGACAGAAAATAGAGAATTATATTTGTTCAATTTGATTTTTTTTCTGTCTTGAAGTTTACTGTATAAAATGAGTTTGTATAAACATCAGTTGATCTTTCAAAAATTATAACATATTGAACATGATTCAGTTAGACACAAAGTCATAACTATGATTATGTGTCTAATGTAATATTTTGTTTGTTTATTTATTTACTTATTGAGAAGCCATAGCAAAAAAAAAAAAAAAATCTCACTATATAGCCCAGGCTGGCCTCAAACTCAAAATCCTCCTGTCTTGACCTCCCAAATGCTGGATTATAGGTTTGTGCCACCAGGTCCAGCTAACATTATATTTTAGAATCAGTAATCAGCTCTGAGATGTGACTTTTAATACTGAAGATAATACAGAGAAAATTGTCATACTTAAACACAATAAAAATTCTGATGTTTGTGGATACTTGTATATGTAAAAATTTAAAAATATAAATTTTTCAAACTCTCTGGTTTAAATTATTGATAATTCAGTTGTCAAATCTAAAAATATAACAGCTCTTTTTTTATTGGACGTTTTTAATGTACACCTTAGTGTGATTCATTCTGACATGCTTTTCATTGTGGCATTTCCATATATGCATTTTGATGTACATTATTCCTATAGGTGCCCCCTTACCCTCTTGTATGCCCCCCACACCCTCCCCATCTAAGTCTTCTCTATCATTTACTTGGTAATATTTTTCTATATGTCCTTGGGTTCCAGTTCTGTTTAAGATAGAAACCTTTCCTACAGTGAACTTTGTTTTTTTCTTGTCAGAACAATTGCATGCATTTTCTAGACCATTTATATTGACACCATTCTTAGCTTTTTAAAAATATAACAGTTCTTATTCACATTTTCATTTTCTTTCTCCTTTAAGAACAAGTTGGAGTATTTTGAGTTTGAGTTGCACAGTAATTAATAATTAATTTTGTGCTAATGCATTATTCTGTTACAAATAGGATAATGACCCATTTAATCAATGAGCTACTAAAAACATGTACTTTGATCCATGTCACAATCAGTCATTTAAAAATGTATTGAGGGATCCAGAAATTATAGGGAATGCCAAAAAAGTATTGAATGTTTCCAAGGAGTTTACAGTCCAAGTGGGAGGACAATAATAATGCATATGCCATGCAATGTAGAAGAGAGGCTTTTGGTGAGGGCATAGAAGAAAGGTGAGGAGGTGCACAAGAGGGTAAGAGGGAAGTTGTCTTTGCAATGTACAATGAAATGCATATATAGAAATGTCACAATGAAATCCATGTCAGAATGAAACACATTAAGTTGTGCATTAAAAATTTCTAATAAAAAAGATAATAAAAATAATGCATATGTCACAAGTAGGGACATAATTAAATGTATCCAGTAAAAGATAAAGGCCATTTTTCAAAAACCTTGATATAAGTCCACAGTGCTGTCAGAATTTCAAGCAAGTCATGCCACATTACCATGTGGTACAGCATCATAAAAGGAGATGTGGAAACTGGCTCAGTATCTGAGGTATTTCCACTGCACCAACCATGTCATGGTATAAACATTACAGCTCCTGAAAATCATCCATGCCTGGGTACAGACTGGTTCAACAATGACTGTGTCAATACCCTATTTATAAGGTTTCATGGCACAATGTTGTATTTTTTATACCCTGTGCAAGTTCTATATACAGAATAATAATTTTGTCAAGTGAATCATGAAGCAATATAGAACTCCTACAAGATAGGAAAAAGGACAGGCAGTCATTACTAAATCATTCACTTTTTAATTACAAAATGCTGAGGATATGTTTATTCTGGGACACTATGTGGTAGTAAAGGTTGCACTGTGCAACTCTGGGAGAATTTATATTATCATGTATGGAGAAACCCCTTGTAAGTGTATGCAGTAAGAGTTCTACTACCATATGCACTGGCCCTGTACATGCTAGAAACCTCCATCTGCTTATTTCATCCTAGGAACCATTTTTTGTTGTCGAAATGTTTAATCACAGAAGAAAGGCTTCAGACTGAAGTATGGGCTCAGCATGAAGTAGACAGGCAGACTTTTCAAAGCAGGAATGGCTATCTCAGGACAAGTGATAGTGATGACGTGACTGTATCATCAGGAACTATATAGACTTGAAGTTTCCATATGGCAAGATTCTGACAAAGATTTTTTTTTTGAAGGCATAAGAAATGTTCTATTTTTAGTTTCTGTGGCTTGTCTAGGTTCCAAATCAGCTGCTTTTGAGAACTGGCTTAATGAAAAGAATCTTATGTTTTTGTGTGTTTGGATAGTTGAAGGATCTTTTAGTAGAGTGGCAAGAGATCTCTCAGCACAAAATATGGCTGTTATATATTAGCTAAATCTTCTTCTTCACTCTTCAACAGGAACCTCCAACTGCTCAACAGGATTAGAAATATTTCAAGTGACTGGAAATAAAGTACCTTTTATTATTTGTTCATTCTGGATAAGAGCATTTGGTTATGGTGTACAGTAAAAAAAAATCATGGTTTGAAGAACTGTAAAGAGAAAGGAATGTTTAAATACACTAACACATGCTGTGTTCAGATTCAGCTGCGATAATTTTCCTTCATGTAGAGGATGAACACATAGGTGGAAGTATTGTTTGGGAATGATGAAGTAGATGGAACTCTTTTCTGGGTTACATACTTCCCTCTTCTGAGTAATATGTCATTTCAATTGATTATGGTGAATATGAAAAATGCCTAGTGTCTTATAGACATTACAAACGCAGTCCTTTGAGTGACGGAAAGAAAGGTCGATACTTGGGTAGAACGCTGATTGGCAAAGGTTACAAAGGGGCAATGGATAGGCTATTATCTTGAATGTGGTAATAAATGCATGAGTGTATCCATTCATCCAAAGTCACTAACTATACATATAAAGGGTACATTTTATGGCATGTAACTTACATTTCGGGGCTGGGATTTAGCTCAGTTGGTAGAGCACTGTGCTGCAGTCTCTGAGGTCCTAAGTTTGATTCCCAGCACCGCAAAAATGGGAGAAGGATGTAGCAATCCATTCCCGAGGCAATCCCGAAACAGTCAGCCATTGAAAACCCTATGAGGGTCGCTATGAGTTGGACTCGACTCAACAGCACCTACCAACAACAACAACTTATATTTCATTAAAGATAATTTTGATCCAGGTGTGGTATATACCTGTAACCCCAGCTACTTGGGAGGCTGAGGCAGGAGGATTGCAGGTTTGAGGCCACAGGCCATCCTGGTCAATTTAGTGAATCTCTGTCTCCAAAATAAAAAAGGGGCCTGGGGATGAGGCTCTGTGCTAGAGTGCTTGCCTAGCATGCGCAAGGCCATGGGTTCAACCCCCAAAATTGAAAAAATATGATGGTTTTGAAAAAATAACTGCCTATCTGCAAAAGGAACATTCATGTAGGAAATACATTAGTTTTGTTCTGTGTTCTGAAGGATCACTAGTACATTCTGCACATTGAAAAACAAATGAAGTATTGAGAATTCATTCCTCAAGAACTAAAATTTAACTTAAAAATGACATTACTTAAGCATTTTCTATATTATCTCTATCATTTTATGTAAATATGTGAGCAAGTGTGTGCATGGAGAAACCATTATCCCATCACCACTAACCTAAGGACGAGTAATTTGTTTGCTATAAACATTGAAAATTCCCTTTCTTAAAAACTGCAGTTGGCTCAAATTAGTGCATTCTTTTAAAAATATTCTTATACAAAACTGTTGTTGTTGTTAGGTGCCATCAAGTCAGTGTCCAACTCATAGCAACCCTGCATACAACAGGCAAAACACTATTGTCAGTGCTTCTCTGCTATTCATGGGGTTTTCAATGGCGAATTGATTTTTGGGAGTGGGTTGCCAGGTCTTTTTCCCGAACCTACAGCACCTGGTGTTTCCAGACAGTCTTCCATCCAAGTACTAACCAGGGCCAACGCTGCTTAGCTTCCAAGATCCGATGGGATTGGAGGCCACAGTACTATGGCTGTGGGCTTTATACAAAATACATCTTTGTTATCCCTCTGTGGCTCTTAATACCCACTGCTCAATTGGTTGCTTACATTTGTATCTTAGTGTGTGTCCTTTCAGATTTTATTTACCTATTCAATGAAAGTTTTTGGTATGAATTAATAAATTTTCATAGTAGACACACATAGTTTGGCCACAATTTTTGGTGTGAATGAATGACTATACATAGTAGATGCACATATTTTGATCTTTACAAAAATATTTTTAAAATATCACAAACATTACTTAATAAGACTATGTTCCAATCTAAACTTATTTGATCAACTTAAACATGCACCAGCTCCAAAGCTTATTCCAAAGGGATCCTTGTTAGTCAACATTTTAAAGTTGATGCTTTTAAAGGAATTTTATACCAAATGTTTCAAACTTTTATATTATACTATACATAAATTACAAAGCATATGTCTTAAGTTCAGGAAAGCTTGACAAATGCAGACGCATGTGATCCACAACCCTAACAGGACTTTGAAATTTTTCATTTTCTCCAGAATTTCTCTTATGACCTTTCTCAGTCGATATCTGGCCTCCCCAATCCACAAAAATGTCAACTCCTATTTCTTTCACTCCAGATTAGTTTTGTCTGTTCAAGGACTTCATATAAATAGAATCAAACTATTCTCCATGTCTAGCCCCTTTGGCTTACCAACCTATTTCTGAGCTTTGTATATATGTCAGTGATCTGTTCCTTTATACTCAGGTGTAACATTCAATAGCAGAAATTACCAGAAGTTGTTTTTCCATTCTCCTATTGGCTGTTATTTGGGTTGCTTCTAACTTGAGGCTATTGTGAGTAAATGTTTATGACTATTTGAGTAAATGATTATGATTATTTTAGTATGCCATTTTGGTGCGTGTGTGTCTTATTTCTTTGGGGTAAATATTCAGAAATGGTAATCCTAGGTCATAAAGTTAGAATGTATTTAAATTTTTGAGAATCTACTAGACTCCTTCCACAAGCAATTATATCACTTTGTACTTCTACCACCAATGCATGTGAGTTCTGGTTAACAGCAAATATTTTAAAGCTACTAACTTCAAAAGGATTTTGGTACCCAGTATTTTATAAGACCCATGGGTCTAAATGGACAATTTGGGCACTGTCATCATAGTTGGATAAATTGTAAAAAATAAAATAAGAGTTTGCTGCTTTTAGTCATAAGGGGTCATTTTGTAGGGCAAGAGTTAAATGTCAAAAACTAAAGAACAGTTTGAGCTTCTGTTAATTGTCAGGTACATTAAGACGTACTTGACTTTCACAGCTGTCCTTGGTGGACTTCATAGCTATCCCATATGCTTCAACATCAGATATCTTTTGAAATATATACATTTTTAGTAGCTTAAAACAGAATTCTGGTTATCCCCTTTGCTTTTCTCCTTAGAAGTCTGCATAAGCCACAGTTTCTCATCTGCTTAAATCTAAAGTGCATTACCTAGTCAGAAATAAATGACTGCCCTCAATTTTGTCCCAAATCTTTACAGTCCTTGTCAGTCCTGACATTTCCATATGCCTCACATCTTCTCATAGAAGTTTTGGTGTTGGACAGACCTCAAATTCTAACTGTACTTCTATCTATTAGAATTTGGGCAAATTAGTTATTAGAGAAGGGGAGAAACAGAACTCTAAATCCTATGTGAAAAAAATGCAAATAAAGCACTTAGTTAATGGGTAATGTCAGGAATTTGTAACTATCAATTATTGTAGCAACAAGAATCCTGTTCCTTAACCTGGTATCATAGACAAAGTGAGGTACTTAATATCGTCCTAATGTAGCCTGCTTTCTCTGTCTTATCTTTATCCATACTGTTTCTTTCTAATGCAGACATCTGTTGCCTTTTTGTCTGTAGAAATCTAAATCCTCATGGTAGTGTTAAACTCAGAAGCCACCATTTTGTTTTTTTCTGATCCAAATCTCTTCCACCAGCTAACAAACAAAATAATGAAGCTTTCTTCTCACCTGCCTTTATTTATAAATAGTGTTCAGGTACAAAGTAATATGGCTTTTGCTATTTCCATTATGCAACTATTACATTGGTTTTGGTTAAATTTTTATTAACTTACATATTTTGTAGGACAATTTGAATAATAGGTAGTAAAAATCATATGCAATTATGGGTTATGTTCCCTTTCTTTTCCACATGTAATCATATAACCAAGCTTTCATGTGAAGCCTAAATATCCTTTAAAAACAAACAAAACAGTATTTGCTTTTATTGCGTATTATCACCATATTTAATACCATTGGGGAATAAATTAGAATATAAATAAGGATTGTTTTATTTATTTATATATCTTACTCTTGGGAGCTGGCAGGAACATTGCACTGTCTCCTATTGCCACCTTTATCACCACTTTTTTTAGTTAACATTGTGTACTTCCCATGTGTCAGGTTCAGAGCCAAGCACTGATGTGCATTATGTCATTTCATCCTTACCATTAACCTCCTAAAGAAACTGAAAAAGGTAAATAACTCACTGGAGCATTTGTAGTCCATGTCTAATTCTGATTGTCTCTCAACCATAGAGGTGCTCAAGAACTATTTATTACCAGGATAAAACAAATGCACATTCAGAATTTTAAAAATCTCACGCACATTAGCTTCTTTCCTCCATATTTCCTTTGGAATATAGTCTACTATAATTTCCTGTAATCTATTATTGAAACTCAGGATGGACACCACATGAAAATATCACCACAGAGTATGCTAATTTCACCTAGAGTTATGACAGGTATGGAGAAGCAAAGCACACTGCTAATGTGGAATTTCCACTTCTTTTGAAAATATTCTCTCTCTTCTTCATCTTCCCCCAGTCTAAACATGAGTTTCAGCATAAACACTCATAAGTTGGATTATGATGAGGATGAATGATTGAAATACAACATGTTGTTGTTAGGTGCCATTGAGTCGTGTCTGACTCATAGCGACCCTCATTGTTGTTGTTGTTAGGTGCCATTGAGTCGGTATCTGACTCATAGAGACCCTCATAGGGTTTTTAATGGCTGACTGTTTCAGGATTGCCTTGGGAGTTGATTGCCAGGTCCTTCTCCGATTTTTGCGGTGCTGGGAATTGAACTCAGGACCTCAGAAATTGCAGCGCAGTACTCTACCAACTGAGCTAAATCCCAGCCTCATAGGGTTTCCAAATGGCTGTTTCTGGATTGCCTCAGGAGTGGATTACCATGTCCTTCTCCCATTTCTATGGTGCTGAGAATAGAATCCGGGACCTCAGAGACTGCAGAGCAGAGCAGTCTGCTGCTAACTGAGTGAAATCCCAGTCCCTAAATACAATATGAGCTCTTTAAATTCAACATGACCATCTACTGGAAAGTGCATCTATCCGTCTTTGGCATTGAACTGTAGTGGTTCATCTAAGAATACAAAGCTATTTTCAGGCATTGGAGAGATAAACTCATATCAAAAAGCCAAAACAAAACATAGTTTTCTTTATGTCCTTGAACCTTTCTCTGATTTAAGCAAAAGATGTGTTGCCTGGCCAGGCATGGTGGTGCATACCTCTAATCCCAGCACCACAGAAAGCAGAGGCAGGAGAATTGTGAGTTTGAGGCCAGAGCAACCTACATAATTTAGTGAGAACCTATCTCAAGGTTAAAAAAAATATTAAAGATGGGTTGGGGATGCAGCCCAGGAACAGAGTACTTAGAGGCCATGGGGTCAACCCCCAAGTACAGGAAAAAAAAAAGTGAATTTGTGATTGAGCTTTATTAACTGCATTGTAACTTTAGACAGTGAATGTTATTTTTAATCATTTTATTGAGGTATAAAATACAATAAATTAAATCCACCTTGAATGTTTACCTTAATAGGTTCTGACAAATGTATACCCTTGTTCAACTATCATGAGTCAAAGGCCTGTTTCCACCACCTCACAAATTTCTTTGATTTCCTTCTGTGGTCATTTCCTTCCACTTCCACCTCCAGGAAACCATGGCTTTGCTTTTGGGTGCCACAGTTCAATATTGCCTCTTTCACAACTTCACATGAAATAGGATCAAACAATATTTACTTTTTTGCACATGGATTACAGAGATTTTCATATCTTTGAGATTCATCCAAATGCATTTTTCATATGATGTATAAATTATTTGAGGTTATCAAGGACATAGAATAAAATATCAGTTGATGTTCATTTTTTTCATATAAATATTCAGTTATTCTAGCACCATTTGTTAAAAAGGCTTTTCCTTTTCTACACTAACTTGACCAGGCAAATTTGTCAACATTTCAATTTGCTATGTGAATGCGGGTCTGTTTTGGGACTTGCTAATCTTCTTTCTTGAACCATTTGTGTATCCACATGTGAGTACAACACTGGATTACTATAGTTTTATGCAAACTCTTGAAATCAGATATGGACTTCTGATCTTAACTTTATTCTCATTTCCAAATAACTTTGTCTCTTCTAGGTCTTTGGTTTTCTATATACATTTTAGCATTGTATTATCAATTTCTACCAAAAAATATGGGAGAATTTTAATAATTACTAAATTGAAAATATATATCAATTGGGGAAGAAATAATATTTAACAGTGGTGAGGATTCCAAACATGAGATACTGCTCAATTTTTATTGCATTCATTCCTAGGAAGCAGATATTATATGATGCAAATATAAATTATAGTTAAAATTTTTCTAATTAGTTCTAGATAAAATATTAAAGTGTCATTGATATTTCTGCATACTGATCTAAAGCTTTTCACCATACTAACTCCAATTATTATTTCTACTAGTTTACTTTTTTATGCTATATTCATTCAGGTTTTCTATGCATCTGATCATGTAATCCAGAAATAATGGCATTTTTACTTCTTCTTTTTCAATTTATATACCTTTATTTCCCTTCTGTTATTGCATGGACATGACTTTCTATACAGTGATGAATAGAAGTGGAGATAGCAGATACCCCTGCACTGTTTCCAATTTTAGAGAAAAAAGATTCGGTCTTCTACTCTTAAACATGATATTCTTTGCAGATTTCCTATAAATACTCTTTATCACATTAAAGAAGTCCCATTCTATTCCTAGTTATCTGAGAATTCTTACCACAAATATATGCATTTATAATCAAATGCTTTCTATATATTATTTGTGAAAATCATATGGGTCCTCTATTCTGAAAATAATTCTAAAAATATGATTGATTAATATATTAATACCAAAGCAATCTTTGATTCTTAGTGTAAGTTCCAATTGGCTGTGATTTTTAAACATTTTATATGTTGGTATATTTCATTTACTAATTTTTGTTAAATTTTTATGCAACTATATTCATGAAGTATATAATTTTTTTTTCTTAGATTGTCTTTGATTTGACTTGGATTTCAATGATGCTGGCCTACGAAGAAGGAGTTATTCCTTCCTCATTGATTTTCTGAAATAGTTTATGTAAAATTTTTATTTTAAATGTTTTAAATAATTAATCTACAAAGTCACCTTGTCATGCCATTTTTCCTTGTTAAAATGTTAATACAAAGCTTTCTTTTAAAAACCAGATATAGTGCTGTAAATTTTATTTTTTTTCTTGTATCAGTATTGGAAAAAATATGTGCTTCATTGAATTCATCCATATCATCTATGTCTTTATATTTACTGGCAAAAAGCTACTCTTTAATGTTTCTTCATCATTTCAACAGACACTGTTTAATTATTAGTACTGATAATTTGTTGTTGTTGTTAGGTGCCATATGTACCCTTATAGGATTTTCAATCGCTGATTATTTTGGGATTGCATCAGGAGTGGATTGCCACATGCTTCTCCTGTTTCTGCGGTGCTGGGGATTGAACCCAGGGCCTCAGCGAGTGCAGAGTGGCACTCTAGCAACAGAGCTAAACTCCAGTCCTGATAATGTATATAATCAATTATATTCCATTATCTATATATCTGTTCTTCTTATGCAAACACCACATTATCCTGATTATTGTAGCTTTATATTAAGTCTTAAAGATAGAGCAGCATCAATCCTCCAGTTGTTTCTTCTTCTTCTTCTTCTTCTTCTTCTTCTTCTTCTTACGTTTTTATCTGTATGGATTTATTCTGGACATTTTGTATAAAAGGAATCACAGCATGTGGCTTTTTCACATCTAGCTATATTCATTTAGCATACTGTACATGTTCATTCATGTTGTACTATTTATCAGTGTTTATCCCTTTTGTAGCTAAATAATATTCCATTGTATGGATAAACCACAATTTATTAATTGATTCATCAGTTCACATAAGTTTTAATAAATTAATTTTTCAGTTTTGTGACTCTTTGGGGGTAATTCTTGTCATTTTTCTTTTAATTTCTTTGGCTCTGGCTATATTGGAGTGTGTTAATGTCTGCAATTTGTGAAGCTACCTAATTTCTTGTTGCTATTGATTTCTAGTTTTGTTAAACTGAGGTTAGAGGACATAGGCTACATAATTTCAATCTTTTTTAACTTTATTGAGTTTATTATTGTACCTTAGGCCTGGGGTTTAGCTCAGTTGGTAAAGTGCTGTTCTGCACTCTCTGAGGACTCAGGTTCGATCCCCAGCACCACAAAACAGGAGATGTGGCAATCCGCTCCCGAGGCAGTCATTGAAAACCCTAATAGGGCTACTATGAGTCGGACCTGACTTGAGGGCACGTAACAACAACAACATTGTAGCCTAATATACAGAGTATTTTGAAGAATTCCCATGCCTATGTAAGAAGAATATGTATTCTCTTTTCTTGGGTGGAGAGCTACACAGATATCTACTAAGTATAATTAGTTTATATACGGTTGTTCAAATACTCTATTTACTAAGTACTCCTCATTGACTTCTGTCTAGATGTTCTGACCAATAAAGTGATGTACAGAAATTCCCAATTATTATTATTATTATTAATTATTATTATTAGTAGTAGTAGTAGTAGTAGTGGTACTAGTAGTAGTAGAGTGTTAGTATGGGTGGCCTGTTCCCAGGACCTCACACATACTTTCCAAGTGCTCTACCTCTGAGCTGCAGCTCCAACCCCTTTTTAATTTCTAATTTTGAGATAGGGTCTTGCTAAATTCTGCAGGCTGCCTCTGTCCTTGAACTTGGGGTCCTCCTGCCTCCACCTCCTGAGTTGTGGGGATTATGGGTGTGCGCTACTGGGCCCAGCCCTTCTGGTACTTTTATTGTTCTATTTTGATGATGCTTTTTCACAGTGTCCCACAAATCCTTTTGTCTCTGCTCATTATCTTCAATCCTTTTCTGTTTCGTTCCTCAGACTGCAGACTTTCAACCACCTTCGCTTCAAGTGTGCAGATTCTCTCTTCTGTCTGCTCCCATCTGCTGCTGAACCCTTCTGCTGACGTGTTCATTTAAGTTATTGTACTTTCATCTCCAGAATTGTATTGTGTTCCCTTTTATAATTTCTTCCCACTTATTCATATTCTCTGTTCCATGTGATAGAATTCTCATGCTTTTCTTCAGGTTTTTTTTTTGACAAGGTCCACTTAACCCTGAACATATTTAAAGTACCTGACCCAAATTCTTCGTATTATTAGTACAATGTCTGATGTTTCTCAAGAACAGCTTCTGTTGATTGCTTTTTTTCCCATGAACATGCCATCAGTTCTTTGTTCTTTGTAAGCCTCCTATCTTTTCATCGTTACTGAAAAACAAACATTTTAAATAATATAATGTGGCAAGGGCTTTGAAAAGTATATTCCTCTCCTTTCCCAGGATCTACTGTTGCTTCTTCTTCTTATTATTTATTTGTTTGGTGACTTTTCTGAACTAATTTTAAAAATCTGTATTTTTGATTGTCTGAGACCATCAAAGTCTCTTGTCAGCTAATGACTAGATAAAGATTTCTTTAAGTTCCTAGAACAAAGATTTTCCTAGTCTTTGAAGACAGGCTCCACGAGTGCCTTGCTACAGTTGCTGCACTTAACCAGTTTCTAACACCGGCTTAGCTTTCAGTTCCTGCTTGTGCAGATCCTGAAAGTCAAACATGAGAGAGCCAGACATTCTCAGGTCTCAGGTCTTCTCTGAGCACGCACCCAACCCTGCTCACGGATTTAGGCTTGCATAAATCCCAGGAAAGTTTCATAATTTTACAAAGCCCTTTTTTTCCAAAGCATCTCATTTTAGGTAGTCTATCATTTGCTCCTCCCCTCTCTCTATGGCACTATTATCATTGCTTTAGGCAGAAAAAACTAAAACATTTTCTTGTACATATTTTCCACAAATACCCCCTTGATGGCTTTGGCACTGGGCACATTCTAATTTACACAAGGAAAAACAAACCTTTTGAGCCAGTCTTCTGTGGGGTTATCAGGCAAATCAATCAAGATCTGTCATGTTGGTGAAGGAAGTCATTTAGCTTCCTTAGACACTGAACCCTACAAGGCTGGCTGTTATTTTCAAGACGACTGCTGAGCTGGTGAGTGAGACAGTGTGGAGGGGTGGGGGGTGGGTGCAAATAGGGTAAGTTAAAATACCACAAACTTTGCTGTTCTCCCAGAGTTTCAATGTGTTGAATTAAACACTCTGAATTGCAGCAAGCTTTTGATGCATTTCCAGGGCCCCAAAAATGGTTGAGTGTGACAGCTTTTGCCAGTTTTTAAATTGCTTTTATATCAAGGCAAAATTCGGCATTCCAAATTTTTGACTCTCCTCCATTTTTGCTGACATCACCCCACAGCCTTATTTGTCTGTTCTTGTATGCTGTTCATGTCTTCTCCTAGAGCCTTAAAGTCATAGTAAGTCTGAACTTCTTGCCAGAATATTCCAAGAGCTGTGTCATAGCTGAGTCCCATTGTGTTATTTGCTTTGCTTCTTTACACAGTGTTTCTTCTTGCCTTTTAGCATGCCCATAAATGGTTAGTTGGAAGCAGAATATGTTCTATCATCCAATAGGAACTGGAAGAATCAGGATTTTAATATGAGGATTTATATTAATCTGGCTTGGCGTTGGGCTCTGTTTAATATTTGTGATAGCCAAATATTTCCTGGTGCCAGAGTCTTCAGATTCCTCTAGAGTACTTTTTGTGTTCTTTGTTGACCTTGGGTTTCCCTAAATGCTATTTCCAGAGAGAGTGTGTGGTCTGCCATTCTTTTAATTGTTGTCCGTTGTTTTTGTATGGATGCCCTTTGATGTGATGGTAAGGTGTAGGAGAGGCAAAGCATTGTATGATCTTTATGGTTCAGTTTTACTGTTTTCAGGAGCCTGTTTTCTAGGCTGAGCTTTGACCTTTACAAGTATTTATCCAATGGTATAGCTTTTTCCCCTTAGGGGCCATAGGAAGACTAGAAGGAGCCAGAATAGGAAGACTGACATCTGGTAAGCAGAGAGAAGGCTTGGAGCCTATGCCTTTGTTGTGGAAATTGCTCTACGTATATTTCACAATGGCCAATCTTTCCTTACAGCTGGACCTTGAGTAAGGGAAACAGAAGAAAACTTGATGCTTTTGAATTATGGTGCTGGAGGTGAATATCGAATATGCCATGGACTGCCAAAAGAACCAATAGATCTAGAAGAAGTCCTAGAAGAAGTGCAACCAGGGTGCTCCTGGGAAGCAAGGGTGGCTACACTGCATCTTTTGTATTTTGGACATGTCAGGTGGACCAACCTTGGGAGAAGGATATCATGTTTGGGAGAGTGGCGAGTCAAGAAAAACTCTTAACTAGATGGATTGACACAGTGGCTGCAACAATAGACTTAAACATAAAAGAGATCATATGCCTGGCACAGTGTCAAGGGAGTGGTTTGTTTTGTGCACACAGGGTCACTATGAGTAGGACTCCATGGCATCTAACAACAATAAGAATCTTTCCTTCTCTTTTGCAGATCCATGAGAGGCTACTTATTTGATGTTTACCATGAAAACCCAATGAGGTTGCTGGAGGTAAGGCATACTAAAGGGTCAGGGCCTCCTAGGCAAGAGACCTCAGGGGATTTGTTGCTGCCCATAGTCAGTCTCCAGCAATTCTCTAAAATTACCATTAAGGTATATCTATCAGTTTGTTTATATCACCTACACTAAGTAAGATTTTGTCTTTAATTCCTTTTATTCTTTCTTTCTCTCCAGATTTAGGAGTGGTAGTTTATTCTGAAAGCTCAGTTCACTGATGGATCCAAGCAAAGTCATAAATTTTGAGTTTGTTCAGCATTTTCTTATTATAAGAGCAGAGTAATAACTTCTAAGCTTTTTACATATCAAAACTATAAACAAAATTCTGTGCATTTATTTTTTAGACACCTTTCCCTCCCCCACACTATGCTGTTATTCAGATAGTTTATATTGCTTTAACTTTTGGTCTACTGTTTTTTTCTTCTTTAGTATCCCAGATGACATTAACATAGCCTATAAATTTTAAATGCCCACAATATTGTGTTTTCTAGCTCTAGAATTTCCATTTGGATTTTTTTGTATACCTTATCTATCTCCTCATTATATTAATGTTTTTGCTTAAATCTTCAGGCACATTTAGAGTATGTACAATTGCCATTTTAAAGTCTTTCTCTGTTGTAGCCATTATTTCTACCATTTTTTAATGGGTGGATTTTCCTTTTGATTGTGGATCACAAAATGTACTACTGTTTGCACATGTACTGCAGAAGTTTCTTCAGTCAGGCAGTTATTTTCTGATCAGCTTTTTATCCTTTTTTATTGCTTAAAAGCTTTTTTTTTAAGCATTATTGGAGCATGTTTAGAGTAACCTTCACACTAAGTCTAGTTTAGTCTTAATATTAAGGGGTGACTAGCTTTCCTCTGCCATTTGCCTTAATGTACAAAGAGCTCGCACTGCTCGGTGTGAATCCTGGGAGGCTCCACTTACAGATTTTCAGCTGTTGTATGCTTTTCTTGTTTTGTGTCATGTGATTAAATATTTCATTTGGAGATGGTGATTAGTACTTTGCTAAATATTCAATTCACCTCCTATGTAGACCACTAGAGCCCCCTTTCTGTAAAACTCCCTCCCATCCAGTACTTGTACCCTACAAGCATAGCTGATCTAGCTTCCCCAAATTCCACCTGGTGTCTCCTCAACTTAACAAGATCTCTATTTTCTGCTTGAGTTCATCTTTCCTGGGGCCTTGTCTCAAAATTGGCTCTAAGGAGGAAGCTGTGGCAGTTATGAGGTGGACCATTTCTTTCTCTTCTCTCATGCATCATAGTCCTGCTTTGCTTCTCATCCAAGTGTTTGAAGGCAATTGTTATATTTGGTCACATTTTCCAATTGTTTATGCCAGAAGGGCAAGTTTCATACTACTTAGTCCTTCATAGTCAGTAGCAAAAGTTCTGAATTGTATTCTCTCCCACTGAATTTCCATAATATAAACCGGCACAATTTATTGAACATTATGTAATGACAAAATAACCTTAATTCTATTAAGATGTGTTCAATAAGGTCTAGGAAATTTGACTGTCCTTATTCTGGCCAATTTATTCTAAAGATTAACTTTTTCATTTTTAGTATCTTGAGATTCTATGCACATTCTTCTATTAACACTGTTTTTAAAATTATTCTGTCACTTGACAGTACACAGATCTCTGTCTTCAAAATTTCTCAGAACACATTTAAAATTAGCAAAAGTAGATCAGAATTAACTAGAATAAATAATAACAACATTAATAATATTTCTGGAGCCCTAATTATGTGCCAGGCCACGAGCTCAATTTTTACATAGTTTATTGCATTGAAATCTTACAATGTCTTTAAAAGTTGTTGTTGTTGTTGTTGTTAGGTGCTGTTGAGTTGGTGTCCAACTCATAGCGATCCCACGTATAACAGCAGGAACACTGTTGTCAGTGCTTCTCTGCTGTTCATAGGGTTTTCAATGGCAGATTGAATTTTTTGGAGTGGGTTGCCAGGTCCATCTCCCAAGCCTACAGTATCTTGTGTTCCAGATGGTCTTCCATCCATGTACTAACCAGGTCCGACCCTGCTTAGCCTCTGAGACCTGACAGGATTGGATGCCACAGAGGTATGACTGCAGGCAGTTATTATTATTGCACTGATATTACAAATAAGGAGACAGATAATGTAGATACAATTATTATGCTTGCTTTATATATAAAAGTATATGTTTAGAAAGATTGAGTGCTTGCTAAGATATAAACTTAGGTTCGCTCAAGAAAAGTATATGTGGATATTAATTTCTCCTTTACAGAGATAACAGTGTGCATTCAATATGTATGATTTAGTATCTTCTTGAAAAAAGTAATCTTAAAAGCGAAAGCAAGTGGATCTGGGGGGAATGCGAAAAACATTTCCTTGTTAAAATTACTTTCAGCATTCACTTGAGATTTCCAAGGCTTGTATTAGAAATAGCATGTAGTTTATTGCACATCTTGTTATTTATTTTCACTTTTATAGTTATTGACATCATTATTTTGTGGGCATACATATTTTCTACATTTCTAATTCCTTCACGTATAAATATTTATTTATTATCCAGCTTACCACCATTTGAGTTTCTCCAAAGATACCCTTACCATGACAATCTGTTTTGTTTTACTATAGACATGGATTTATTTTTATCTGAGCACCTCCCAATGCACTTTGCACATACTGTGGCAGTACTCATTATGTGTTTGTTGAATAAATGAGTAAATGCAATAAATAAGTAATGAAAGCCCAAAGTCCCATGTCTGCTCTCCAAGTTCCCTCTGCCAATTACTTAATCTTTTTACTTGTCACTGAATTCCACATCCCTAAATCACAGAGTAGGAAGGAGTTATTGTTTTTCCATAGAGAGTCTAATTCTAACAATTGATCCATTCTCTCCCCTCAACTCCTTTTACCTCTCTCAAATGTAGATGTGCAAACACATACGTGCACACATACATCCACTTGTTTACTTATGATTGTGCTAGGTGTTTTCCTTCACTTTAATAGTTCTACCAGTGAAAAATTCCTTACAGACAGGAGCTAGAACTCTGCCTTCTTCCACTACTTCACTCCCCAGGAGCAATGAATAAAACCCTTGTGTTCATCAGAGATAGCTCAAAATGAAGGCAAATATTGTTTAGTATGATGTCTTTGTTGCTTGGAAGAGGGTCGTATACTACTAAATTTGTTCATCTTTATGGATTTTTGCTACTGCTCTTGCTGCTGTTACTTATAATGAATTTATATGATATATACATATGCATATATATCAACATAAGGTGGGTTTGTCAGGAAGTAAACTTATTGTTTTTACTGTTGTTGTTAGGTGCTCTCAAGTTGGGTCTGACTCATAGTAACCCTGTGTACAACAAAGCAAAACACTAGCCAATGCTGCCATGCACAGGATCTTTTTATATTTGAGCCCAATGTTGTAGTCATTGTGTTTCTTCTCATTTTGAGTTGTGCCACATCAGCAAATGGAGATCCCAAGGTCTGTACTCCATTCCTGTCACTAAGATCCACTCTGCTTAGAGGAGCCAAATCTTCCCCAGTCATTTTTTGAATGTCTTCCTGCCTGGGGTAGGGGCTCATTTTCTGGCACTATATTTGGTAGAGCTTCCCTGCTATTCATACGGTTTTCAATGGATTTGTTTCGGAAGTGGGCTGATGGAACCTTCTCCCTAATCTGTCTTAGTCTGGAAGTTCAGCTGAAACCTGTCTACCATGGGTAGCCTTGCTGGTACCTGAGATACCAGTGGAATAGCTTTTGGCATCACAGCAACATGCAAGCCCCTACAGCATGACAAGCTGACAGACATTTGGGAGAATCTTATTTTTTTAATATTAATTTTTTATTGGAAATTTTTAGTGTACACCTTAATGTGAATCATTCTGACATGCTTTTCATTGTGACATTTCCATATATGCATTTTGTTGTACATTATTCATATAGGTTCCCCCTTATCCTCTTGTACACTTCCTTCTCCCTTTCCACGCCCTCATCAAAGACTTCTCTACCATTTTCTTGTCTTTTTATGATAACATTTTTCTATATATCCTTGGGTTCCAGTTCTGTTTAAGATAGAAACTTTTTCTATAGTGAACTTTCTTTTTACCTTGTCAGAACTATTACATGAATTTTCTAAACCATCTATAATAATACCATTCTTAGCTTTTTTTTCTTTTATTATTATCTGACCTTTGTATAGGATTTTTTCCTTCTTATAATTTTGATTCAGCTCCCACATATGAGTGAGAACATTTGGTGCTTGTCTTTCTGAGCTTGTGTTCATTCACTTAAAATAATTTTCTCCAATTCCATTCATTTTGCTGTGAATGGCATTATTTCATTTGTTTTTATTGCTGAGTAGTATTCCATTGTGTATATGTACCATAGTTTTTTTTAATCCATTCTTCTGTTGAAGGGCACTTTGGTTGATTCCATGTCCTTGCTATTGTGAAAAGTACTGCATTGAACATGGAGACGCAGATGTCTCTGTGGTATGATGATGCATCTCCCTTTGGGTAAATTCCCAGTAGTGTTATAGCTGGATCATATGGTAGATCTTTATTGTAAGTCCCAGTAAACCCATCATAAGCAGAAAACATCACAAGTTGAAAATGCATTTAGTACGCCTATCTATCCAAATTCATAGCTTAGCCTAGCCTACCGCAAATATGCTCAGAACATTTACATTAGCCTCTAGTCAGGAAAAATAATTTAACAGAAAGTCTATTCTTATCATAAAATGTGTTGAATAGTCCATGTAATTTATTGAACACTTGTATCTGAAAACCTCTAACAGTATAATACACAGAGATGCATCCAAGTAAAATCTACTTTTAGGATCCTTTTCTGACCTTCTTTGATACTTGATCAAAATATACCAGTCCCTAACCTTTCTCTTGGGAGAAGGACATGGCAATTCACTCCTGAGGCAATCCTGAAACAATCAGCCATTGAAAACCCTATGAGGGTCACTATGAGTTGGATATGACTTGATGGCACCTAACAACAACAACAACAACAACCTTTTTCTTGACACTTTTAGTTTATCAGCCATATTAGCTCATATTGTGTCCAACAATGTGTCTCTTCATAAGACAAAATGGACATTTTATCAATTGGACATGGAGCTGGTTTGGAGTACAACTGAATAAGTCAAGGGTTGACTAGAATCAGAAATTAAAAAGTTATCAGGTGTTGGAGCAGCTAATTCACTTATCTTCTCCCTTTTGGGCAACATGATCTCTTTTCCTTTGCATTTATCTTTGTAGACCACTTCTGTTTCTCCACGCATATGTCTGTGCCACATCTCTTGGTTTCAAGTTTATAGTAGTCAATCAAATTATCAGTTGCTTTGTTCAAGATGTGTAGGATAGAGGAATTGGCTCAGATGGTGTCAGTGTTGTTGTTAGATGCCATTGAGTCGTGTCTGACTCATAGAGACCCTCATAGGGTTTTCAATGGCTGATTGTTTTGGGATTGCTTTGGGAGTGGATTGCCACATCCTTCTTCCTTTTTGTGCAGTGCTGGGCATCAAACCCATATCCTCAGGGAGTGCAGAACAGAGCTCTACCAACTGGGCTAAACCCCAGCACTTTGGTATCAGTAGTCCAACCCTCATTCAATGAGCCACTCTAAAGGGAAGTGGAAAGTAGTTTAGCTACATCTGTGGAGCCATGGAGGTAAGGACCACTCTGAGAAGAGTGTGGACTTCTGAGTCACTGCAAAATTTGATACTTAGGCTCTCTATAAATATATATGTACAAGTTCAAACTTATATAAACAAAACTTATATATGATTAAAAAACACATGCAGTAGGACATTATGATAACTAATGAAAGTAAAATATCCTATCCCATCTCTGAGGTAACCACTTTTCAATATTTTTTCTTTGAGTGATTGCTTTTAAAGATACATACAGAAAAAACTACTTAATTTGCAGCTTACCCAGTTTTCACAGAGTGAACACACATCATCGATATCTAGTTCAACAATTAGAACATTCTCATCACCAGAAAAATCCCTGTTATTCTTTTACTCAGCCATTGTTCCTACTCCCCCATGTAATATTAACTTGTCTTCAAATGTGAGTTTTGCTGATTTTACATTTTTCTAAAAGTGTGATTATGCATATTTGGGTTTTAGTCTGGTTCTTTTGGTCAATGTTATGTCTCTGGGATTTGTCTGTTGTCTTATGTCATTTTACTTTGCTTATTCTCATTGCTATCAGGTATGCAAGTATTTGACAGACAATTCCATAGTTTACTTATTCATTCTAATGTGGATGAATGTTTGAATTATTTCTAGGTTTTGGTAATTTAAAATAATGCTGCTAAGGCCTTTTTGTATATACTAGACTAAACATCAACAAAACAAAAATCCTTATGACTGGGCTAGTATGCAACTTCACAATTTTCAATATCCTAGATGATAGGTGGTGTATTCATGATTTTTATTTTTAGCTTTTGGCTAAGTAATCATATGCCACTGTTTTAATTTTCATCTTCCTATGAACATTATGGATAAATGTTTCCATATGAATATTTTCCCATAAAATGATAGTTGAAATATTTTGCTAAATTTTTATTTGTGTTTTTCTAAGTTATATATGTTTATTTGTATATAGGCACATATATATCATCTATTATATACACAAATTATATACACAAATTCTGTATTAGATACGTGTATGAAAAGTATCATTTCCTGGTTTGTGACTTATGTTTTCAGTATTAATTGTGTCTTTGCAGAAAGAAGTCTGGTTTATAAATCTTTAACATTGAGAAAGGGGACCTTTAATGAAGTCCAAATTATTTTTCTTTGACTTCATAATAAGTTCTTTTGTGTCCTAAGAAATTTTCACCACTTGAGATCAGGAAGATATATTCTTATGTCTTGTTCTAGAATACTTCCTGCTTCATCTTTCACATTCAGGTCTGTAAGTTTTTTTTGTATAAATTGCACGTTTATGATGGTTTATGCAGTTTGCTTGTCTTGTGACAACCTAATGACATAGATAATAAGAATATTTCTTTATTTTGCAAATGAGGAAACTTAAGTTTGGAGGCATTAAATAATTAGGCCAAGGTCTCACAGTTAGTGAAGAGGATTGTGAAAGATTCAATTCCAGGTTTATCCCACTCAATAGCTGTTAGTTTTAACACTCTACTGTATAATATAAAATCGAACAGGAAACATTTATTTTTATAATGAATTTCCAAGTGCCACCATATTTACACATATAATACATATGTCAATTTACCATTTGATGAAGTGTCAGGTTCTTTTTAGTTTCAAACTATGATGAGCAATACTACTATGAAGAAATGTAAGTGCACATGAGTATTTGTATTAGTATATATTGTCTTTTCTCTTGGGCAAATTCCTGGAGTGAAATTGCTTAGTGTATGGGAAATGTGTATTTACCATTTTAAGGAACTGCTGGACTCTTTTCAAAATGGCTGTATCCTTTTGCATTCCCTACAACAACACATGAGATTTTCAATTGCACCATAATCTTGATAACTCTTTGCATTGCTATTTTAAATTTATGCCAGTTGAGTGTGTGTATAGTATTCCATTTCAATTTTTATTTTAAATTTCATTTATAGTTAATATGATGAACACATTCTCATGTGCTTATATCCATTTGTACATCTCATTATTTTGTTTTCTTTTGTTTTGTTTGTACTAGAGTTGAACCCAGGGACTCATTCATGGTATGCAAATGCTCTAACATTGAGCCACACCTCTAAACCCCTTTTAATTTTGTTTCAATTTTGAGACAGGGTCTTCCTAAGTTGTACAGGCTATGTCTGGCCTAGAACTCATGATCCTCCTGGCTTAGCCTCCCAAGTCACTGGGATGACAAAGGTTTGCCACAGTGCCCAATTTGTATTACTGAGTTTTAAGAGTCCTTTTATATTCTAGATACAAGTTCTTTGTTGTGTGTATTTTATCAATATTCTCTTCCATTCTTTGTCTTGTCTTCTCTTTTTAAGGAATCTCTTTTAAAGAACTTTTTAAAGTTCTCAATTTTGTTGAAGTATAATTTAGAAATTTTATGTTTTATAGCTTGGGCTTAGTGTGTCTAATTAAAAAAGGTTTGCTTAATCCAATGTCATAAAGATTTTCTACTATATTTTATTTTTGAAATTTTGTTTTTATTTATAATTTAATTTATGTTATATTTTAAGTTAATATTATTCTATCATGTATGGTAAGAATCAATGTTAATTTTTTTTCTTTTGGAAATCCAATAGTTCTAGTACAATTTGTTTAACAAGTTATTTTTTCCCAATTGAATTACTTTGGCACTTTTGTAAAATCAATGGACTACAGAGGTGTGTACCTATTTTTGGACTCTGTTTTTTGTTCTATTGATTAGGATGTCTATTCTTACTCTAATTTATTGAACACTATAGCTTTTTAGTAAATCTTGAAACTAGGTAGTATAAGTTTTTCAACTCTGTTCTTCATTTTCCAAATTGTTTTACCTGGGTCTTTTACATTTCCATATAAAATTTTGAATCAATTTAACAAGTTATCAAAACAAATCCAGTAGGGATTTTGATTGATTTAATGTTGAAGCTGTAAAGAAATTTGGAAGGCATTGATATCTTATTATATAGTTAGGTCTTCTGGTCAATGAGCATGGTTTAATTCTCCATTTATCTGGGCATTTTATAATTACTGTCAACAATATTTTATAGTTTCTGGATAATAATCTTGAATATGCTTTATGAAATTTGTTTATACTCATTTTATATTTTGAGGCCATGATAGTTTTCTCAAAATACATTTAAATTTTGAATTATATTTTGATATTTCACATAAATACTTTTACTTTTTTCACATTAACATTGTATTTTTAGATCTTGCTAAACTCACTTATTACTTCTCTTAACTTTCTTATAGATTCCTTAGGATTTTCTGCATAGATAAATGTATTTTTATATCCTTAGATAAAGGTATAGTCCCATCTCCTGAACCATTACACGTTTGAACAGATATATTTGCTTTGGGAGCTAAGTTTCATAGAATTCCAGGCAGTTTTTTGGACCAGATGTGGTAAGCCATGTAGACTGCTGATAAAGAAATGACTTGCTCCAGTTCTATCCTTTAAAGAGAGCACTAAATAATTTAGTTGTACCTCAATTGAGCTTTCTTATCTCTTTTCTCTAAAACACCATACATCATCCCATAACCAACTGCTTTTGTTATAGAATATGATTGTTAAATTGACTGAGACTAGGAAAAGCACCACTCATCTGGCAATAGTTCATGTGTGTGTATTTGTGTATGTACTAAAGTTCTACTGTTTTAGGTTATTTCTATCTCTTAAGGTTTTATGTCAGAATATTGAAGGATTTCTTTTTTGTTGTTGTTGTTGTTTGTTTTTCAAGCTCACTGAGTTCCCTTAAAAGAGCTGTTTTAATTTCTCTCTCTGAGAGTTCTCCCATGCTGTATACTGCCTATTCTGGCACTTTACTTTGAAAACTAAGTGAGGTCATGGTTTCCTAAGAGCTCTCAGTGGTGGTGGTTGTGTGATGTCATCTGGATATTGAAAGATCTGATATTTATTCCAATCTTCCTTATCTAGCTTTCTAGGAATTCTAAGTAGGCTACTTATTTTCTCTGAGCCTGAAGTCACTTCCACTATTTCAGCACAGGTTGGCAGCCAGATCCAGATTTGCTGGGAGTCTGCTATTGGTGTGTTGTCTCTCTTTCAATACTACAAGGCAATTCAAACCCAGGTTTGTCCCCAAAAGGGTGTTGAAGTGTTATTCAGAAAGAAACAAAAGACTACTTACTCAGCTTCTGTGTTGCTATGGCAAAATACCTGACAGACTAAGTGATGGGAGGAATGATTTATAGGGGGCCTACATTCAGAGGATTTCAGTCCATAGAGGTAGGGTAGGCATGGTGGTAGGGCAGGCAGCAGGCCCTATGGTAGAGGAACTCACATCATGGTAGATAAAAAGCAGAGAGATCATATCAGAATTGGGGCCTACGTAAAACTTCCAAAGGCCTATCCCCAGTGACTTCTGTACATCTAGGATCCACCTCTGCAAGATGAGATCCACAGGACCTGCCACCTGCCTGTCACCCACCACATTTTCCTACTTTTTTTTTTAATCATAAATCTGGCTAAATGCAACAAGCAACAATCGTGCCACATCACAATATTATGTCTTTGCAGTATTTCCTCTGTTATGTTAATTAGTCCAATACTTTTAAATTCAGCCTTGCTTAAATCTTTAGGACAAAGGCAAACTGCAGACAAATCCTTTGCCAGAAGTTAATATAAGTGACTTCTAGTCCAATTCTGAATAGAGTCCTCATTTTCCTCTGAAACCTTGTGAGGCCCTTTCTTTACTGACCATACTTCTCTCAGCATTCTGGTCTTCTGAATCTTACCAGAACTACACCTCAAGCTCTGCTTGTAGCATTCCAGGGCTTCTCTCATCTCTATCTTCAAACTCTTTCAAATTCCTTCTGCAAACAAGCTCCAGTGGCCTATGAACCACATGGTGAATTTTACATATAGCAATAATGCCACTCAACGGTATCAATTTTCTGTGTTACTCAGCTTGAGTGTTCCTGTGGCAAAATTCCTGACAAAATCAAATTATTGGAGGAAATATTTATTGGGGTTCACGATTTAGAAGATTTTAGTCCACAGAGGCTGGGAGGTGTGGTGGCAGGGCAGGTGGCAGGGCCTGTGTCAGAGGACCTCACATCATGATGATCAGGAAGAAGAGCTACCAGAGCAGGGAGTACACATAAAACTTCCAAAGACCTGCCCACGGTGACCTGCTTCCACAAAGCTAGGACCCACCTCCCAAAATTCCACAGCCTCCCAGGACAGCACCATCAGCCAAGCACCAAACATTCAAATGTGAGCTTTGGGAGACATTTCAGAGTCAAACTATAACAGACCTAAAAATTCTGTCCTCACAACCATCTCTCTGCCATCAGGATAGGCTTAGATGCCTTGTCCAGAGTTGCTGTCCTATGTTTAGTCACTGCAGGATTCTGGGAAGTCACCATGGATGGACCAGCTCCAGGGTCCTATGTCACATATGAGACTACCCATGATGCCAAGTCATGAGCCCACACCCTGCCAAGGCCAGCCTAACAATGAGGTAGGACCAAGACCGCACTACTCTTGGGCTTATATTGCCATGGTGGACTCATGGCCCCAAACCCCCACAACTAGCCATAGAAGACACTAGCTGGGATTGAAGTCTGACAGACTGGGGCCAAGTATCTTCCCCTGGCACTGGAGGTATTCTGGAGGCTCCATCTACAGGCAGGCCGGGGAATATGAACCATTCACAATCTGCCCAATGTTAGGTTTTACCATCACAGCACTGAGTTCAAGGGTAAAGTCTTGTGCTTAGTACTCTGTCCATTCACTGGGGGGTCTTATAACATGCAATGATGCCTGGAGTTGGCATAGTGTTGATGAAGGCAGTCCCTTGGCCACCTAGGCTGATGCTAAATTGGGGAGCACCTGAGTCTCATGGCCACAAGGACATGCACAGCTTTAAGGGTGCATGAGGGCCTATGGTACAGCTAGCAGAGATGCAGGCCAAACCATGAGTCAAGAGTCTGCCACCGGGGCACAGGTCTCTTCCTCATGCTGGGGAAATTCTATAGCATATGTTCAAGCACTTGCCAGACAATCAATAGCTTTGTTCCACAAGGCTGGCAGATGGGTGGTGGAGACAGTCCCTTGAAGACCACGGCTGATAGTGGATCACACCTGATTCTCAGAGCCATAAGAACCTGCAGCCTCAGGAGTATGGTGGGTGTGTCCTGAGCCCATTCCAAGGCTGGAACTGATGCAGATGAAACTTGAGCCTAACTCACCAGTGCACAAGTCACCCAATGCTGGGACAGGAATGGAGATTCTGTGAGCCCTAGAAGACATACAGGGCCTTCAGTTTCTATTGGGTGCTAGGTCTCGCTGGGGCCAGCCTCACACTGTGCTCTAAGGCCAACTCCTACGCTCACTCTTGGGCTCTGCTCCCCAGAGAGTACTGTCTTCCTCCCTCTGTTGTTCAAGGTTGAAGAAGGTGTGGTGGCTATAGTCAGCTACCTGGCCTAATGCAAGCCCGGAGGCTTAATCCTTGGGTATTGGAGTAGTAGTGGGGATCCTGAGTCTTTGCTCAGCATTGGGTTTCGCCATGGCAGATCTGATATCGGGTTTCAAGTCTATGACCTGGATTTAATGCTTTACTGGTGACAAGCCCTAACTAGAACATGATTGGTGACATCAGATCATTAAGGCCTGTATCCTTGTATAGGTATGCATAGGATGTACAGGTTTTTTGTTGTTGTTGTTGCAAGTGGCTTTATATTTCAGTTTAAACTTTTCATAAAATATTTTATCTATTTTGAGCTGGACACATTAGTGGAAGCCTACAATCCCAGTAGCTTGGGAGGTAGAGGTGGGAGGATCATGAGTTTGAGGATATAAGCAGCTTGTATAACTTCATAAGACACTGACTCAAAATAAAAATTAAAAAAATAAATGGGCTGGGGTATAGCCCTGTGGTAGAGCACTTGCAAAGTATGCAAGAAGCCTTAGGTTCATCCCTCAAGTAGAACAAACAAACAGAAAAAGAGAGAAAGAAAATAATATAAAATATATGCTGTTTGTTTTGGTTTCAAAACACGTATTTGTTAACTTTTTAAAAACAAAATAAAAATCCTTGTGTTGTTCTTAGGCGCTGTTGAGTTGGGTCCAACTCATAGTGGCCCTATGTAAAACAGAATGAAACACTGCTTGGCACTGTCTCATGCACACTATGTTTTTTTATACTTAAGCCCATTGTTATAGCCACTATATCAATCCATTTTGTTGAAGAACTTCCTTTTTTTCTTTGACCCACCACACTCTCAAACGTGATGTCCTTCTTCAGGGATTGGTTCCTTCTGACATGTCCAAAATATCCAAAATACATAAGACACAGTGTGGCCATCCTTTCTTCCAAGGAGCATGATGCTTGTACTTCTTCTGGGATAGATCTGTTGGTGTGTTTGGCAGTCCATGGTATATTCAATATTCATACCAACATCATATTCAAAAGCACCAATTCTTCTCCTGTCTTGATTATTCACCATCTAGCATTTACTAGCCTATGATGTGACTGAAAACACCTAGGCCTAAGTCAGGCACATGTTCATCTTCAATGTGACATGTTTACTTTTTGATACTTTTGCAACAGCTTTTCCTAATGCAATGTGTCTCTTGATTTCTTGACTACTGTTTCTGTGGGTATTGATTGTAGTACCAAGCAAAACAACATCTTGGACAACCTCAATCTTTTCTCCATTTCCATGAAGTTACTTACTGATTCACTTGCAAGGATTTTTGTTTTCTTGATGTTGAGGTGCAATCCATACTGAAGGCTTTGTTCTTTGATCTTCATCAGTAAATGTTTCAAATCCTCTTCACTTTCAGCAAGCAAAGTTGTATCATCTGTATAATGCAGGTTGTTAATGATTCTTCCTCCAACCCTGACATTATGTTCTGCTTCATAAAGTACACCTTCTTGGATTTGCTTAGTGTAAAGATTGAAGAGGCATGGTAAAAGAATACAGTTCTGATGCACAACTTTTCTTGGTGTTAAATCAGATAAAGTTTCTTTGTCTTATTCAAACAACTGCCTCCTGGTCCATTACAGATTCCTTCTGTGTATAATTAAGTGTTATGTTACTTTCATTCTTTGCAATATGATCCATAATTTGTTGTGATCAACACAGTCAAATGCCTTTGTATAGTCAATAAAACATAGACATCTTTCTGGTATTCTCTGCTTTCAGCCAATGTCCACCTGACATCAGCAGTGATGCTCCTGGTACCATACTCTTTTCTGAATACAGGTTGATTTTCTAGCAGTTCTCTGTCAATATACTGTTGGAATTGCTTTTGGATGATATTTAGCAAGTTTTACTTGTGTGTAATATTAATGATACTGTTTGATAATTTCTGCATTCAGTTGGATCCCTTTTCTTGGGAATAGGCATAAATATAGATCTTTTCCAGTCAGTTGGCAAGGCAACTGTTTTCCAAATCTCTTGGCATAGACAAGTGAGCACCTCCCATGCTTCGTCTATTTATTGAAACATCTCAACTGGTATTCTATCAATTCCTGGAGGCTTGAGTTTTGCCAATTCCTTCAAGGTAGCTTCTACTTCTTCCTTCAGTACCTTTGGTTTCTGATCATGTGCAACCTCTTGAAATGGTTGATCATCCACAAATTCTTTCTGATATATTGACTTCTTCTTTTGATCTTTCCTGTGTCCTTTAATATTTTCCCTGTAACATCCTTCACTGTTGCCACTCAAGGCTTGAATTTTTTCTTAAATGGTTTAATCTTGAGAAAAACACAGTGTATTTTTTCCCTTTAGGTATTCTATCTTCAGATCTTTGCACATATCATTATAATATTTGATTTTGTCTTCTCGAGCTGCCCTCTGAAATCTTCTGTTTTTTTTTTAAGTTTGTCATGTCTTCTTTTTACTGTAGCTACACAGCAATAAGGGCAGTTTCAGAGTCTCTTTTGACATGTAATTTAGTCTTTTCTTTTTTCTTGTCTTTTCAATAACTTTTTTCTTTCCTCATAAATGATGTCTTTGAAATAGTCTCTGAACTCAGGTGGGATATACTCAAGGCCATACCTTGGCTCTCATACACATGTTCTAACTTTCTTCAATTTCACTTTGAACCTGCATATGAGCAGTTGATGGTCTGATCCAAAATTAGCACCGGGTCTTTTTCTGACTTCTTATACTGAGGTTTTCCATAGTCTCTTTCCACAACTGTAGTCAGTTTGGTTCACATATGTTCCATCTGGTGAATTCCATGTATATAGTCACCATTTATGTTGGCAAAAAAGTGTATTTGCAATGAAAAAGTCATTGGTCTGACAAAATTCTTTTATGTGATCTTCAGCTTCATTTCTGGCACTAAGACCATGTTTTCCAACTACTGAGCCTTCTTCTTTGTTTTCAACTTTTGCTTTCCAATCACCAGTACTTGTCAGTGCATCCTAATTGCATGTTCAATCAATTTCAGACTGCAGAAGGTGGTAAAAATCTTCCACTTCTTCATAATTGGCCTTAGTGGTAAGTGCATAAATTTAAATGACAGTCTTATTAGCTAGCCTTCCTTGTAGGCATATTGTTGTTGTTGTGAGGTGTTGCTGAGTCGGTGCCTGACTCATAACAACCCAGGTACACCAGACAAAGCACTATTGTCAGTGCTTCCCTGATATTCATAGGAGAATGGCAGTTTTCAATGGCTGATAGTTTTTTGGGAGTAAGTAGCCAAGTCCTTCTCCCAAGCCTACAGCATGTGGTGTTCCCAGGTGGTCCCCCATCCAAGTACTAACCAAGACTGACCCTGTTTAGCTTTTGAGATCTGAGGTCAGCGGCCATAGTGTTACAGCTATAGGCTATAGGCATATAGATATTATTATGTCACTGACAGCATTGTACTTCAGGAAAGTTCTTGAGATATCTTTTTTGATGATGAATGAAACCCCATTTCTCTTTAAGTTGTCATTCCCAGCATCATAGACTATATGATTATCTGATTCACAATGGCTTATACCAGTCCACTTTAGCTCACTGATGCCTAAAATGTAAATGTTTATGTGCTTCATTTCCCTTTTGATGATTTCAAATTTTCCTAGGTTCATACTATGTACATTCCATGTTCCAATTATTAATGGATGTTATTTCATCTCATTTTGAGTCACACCATGTAAGCAAGTGAAGATCCCAGGGGCTTTATTTCATTATCATCATTAAGGTCAACTCTACTTTGAGGCATCAAATCTTCCCATCTTTTTTTAAATGCCTTCCACACTGGGAAGGAAATTTTCCAGCACTGTATTTGACAGTGCTTCTCTGCTATTCATAGAATTTTCAATGGCTCATTGTTTCAGAAGTGGGCTGCCAGGACCTTCTCCCTGTTCTGTCTTAGTTTGGAAGCTCAGCTGAAACCTGTCCACCTTCAGTGGTCCTGTTGGTATCTGAAATACCAGTGGCATAGCTTTCTGCATCACAGGAACATGGAAGTTTCCACAGCATGACAAACTGACTGACAAGTAGGGGTAAAAATTCTTAGGAAGTATAAATGGAGCTGTCCTCCATCTACCATGAAATAGTTACACTATTAAAACATTGCTTCTGAATTAAATATCACATAAGAGACAAAGTGACATAAAAAGCAAACAGTTGTTTCTGTGTTGTTTATAAATTAATATATTTATTGTAGTAATATACACATAAAACAAAAATTAAAGACTACATATAAAAGGATAAGGAAAAGCAATCAACTTCCCAATTTTAATATTTCTATCATTATTCTCATTTATTTTTCTGTAACCTTGATTAATATTTTTACAGTGGTAGGTTTATTCTGTCAATCTCAGTCAAAACAGGAGTTCTCATGAAGTTCTGATGAAAATGCTATCATCCTTGCATTTATATTTATTTTGCAGTACATTTCCCTTTCTATATTTGCTCAAATATTCCCACTTATTCATGTTTCCAAGGCTACTAAAATTACCATTATATTCTATATTTATCATTTTTCTATGAGACTTTTATTTACAGATTTATTCATAAAGTTGAAAAACCAATAAACTGTATCAACATTACTGTGTGTGTTAATGTCATTTAAGCCTTTGCCTTTGAGAACTCTCTATTGGTCCAAAATTTATACCTGAATAGCCCTGGAAACAATATTCCTAGTTCAAATAGGATTACTTTCCTTATACTTATTTACTTGAAATCATTACATGTGTTGGTTTGATTCATATTGGGATCAGGAATTTTTTCATATACAATATGATATTTCCTGGCTTCCCACATGCCTTATCTTCATCTTATACCAAAAACCAAAACAACAAAAATCTTTGCTATAGCTCTAATTTGTTTCATAGATAGATACATAGATAGAAATATATTGCAGAAGGTCTTTTCCCCAAAATATTCAATTCCCAAGATGCTATGAACCTGCTTTGTCTGAGATTAGAGTCACCTGGTAAAACCTATTAACCTGAACTTCTCTGGTCTCATAGGTCATATTCATACTTTCCTAGATCTCATGAGCTGTGTTTTCTTGCTTATTTTGCATATCAGGAAAAATCCTAGAGAAAGGTACACAAATAGTAAATGCTAAGAGTCTTAAACATTTTAACTGTCCCCAGTTGATTGTTTGCATGAGTATAGCCTTCTATATTTTTCTTCTCAGAACTTTACAATCCACCTGCTCCCACTTCTTTTTACTTTGAACATATCCAACTTTGTGCTTTAGTGTTTTTCAACTTAATAGATTTAGGATCTTCTCATTATTGACGATAACTCATAGAGGTGATTAGATATAGCTCTTTTCACATTCATCAAGAACATTTCACTTTAAAGATGCATAATTCCTTCCCACTCTGGGAATTTTCTATTGTAATTTCTTTGATTTCTTTCTCTATTTTTAAACTCTCCTTGGGCCTGCTATTAGTCAAACATTGAATGTTCTGTAATGCTCCCTTTTTCAAGTTTTCTCAAATATTTTCTATATATTTTATATATTTTCTATAATTTTAAAGTCTTCATTGTAGGATATATTGTTTATGCTAATCTCTAGTTTTTTATCTTATTTGTGAAATCATATTCTTAATTTATCAGAGCACTTTTTGGGATCTATCATTTCTCACATTTCACAGCTTATTCTTCATGTTTCATGAATACAGTAGTTTCCTAATCATTCTGGAAGATTAAATTAGTTTGGGAGTTTTGTTTTGAAAAAAATCTTTTTTAAAAAGTCATTTTTAGAAATTACATTTGTACTCTTGTGGGTCAGCATTTCTTCAGTTTAGACTGTTTTTTACAGTATCTTTCCCCCTAAGTTTGATGATGTTTAACTATTGGTTCTTATTTAAGAATGAAGAACTGGGATGGGTATTTTAAGTAGCTGGTATAGGTTTCTTTTACCTTTGAATAACTTGGTCTTTTTTTCTAATAGATCTTTTCTCAGAGTGGCAAGCCATACTAGGAAGTCTGGGTAGTAAACTAGAAGGTTTCAACTTTGGGTAAGCTGACAAAGAAATGCTTTCAGCTTGTGGATGATTCTATCAAGGTATTATTGTTGTTAAGTGCTGCCAAGTCAGGTCCAACTCATAGTGACCCTATGTACAACAGAACAAATCACTCCCCAACACTGTGCCATGCCTAGCACTATGTCAATGCTTCTCTGTTATTCATAGGGTTTTCAATGGCTGATTATTTCGGGAGTGGCCTGCTAAGACCTTCTCCTATTTTTTGCCATGCTGAGGATCAAACCCAAGGCCTCAGAGTGCCCACTGAGCAGCACTCTACCAACCAAGGTAAACCTCAATCTCTATCAAGTTGTTATTATTGGTGTTAGGTGCCATCAAGTTGGGTCCGACTCGTAGTGACCATCATAGGATTTTCAATGGCTGACTATTTTGAAATTGCTACCAGAGCAGATTGCCAGGTCCTTCTCTTGACTTTGTGGTGCTGGGAATTGAACTCAGGTTCTTAGAGAGTGCAGAGCAGCATTCTACCAATTAAGCTAAACCCTAGACCCTTTATCAAGTTAGGGAATTAAAAAGTGTTTTATTCCAAAGTACCATCATCTGTATCAAATGTCTTAGTTCTGCCAAGAGGCTGTGTCTAATCTCTTTACAGAAGAGCCTTCTGGATTTGTAGTCACTGTTCATGTTGGCCTGCCTGTTTTCTGGTTGAGTACATACTAGTCCAGTTCTTTCCTTGAAATTAACGCCTCAATTCCCACCTTCATTCTCACTATTTCTCTGTTTCTATTCCAACTGCAGTGACTTTCTGAGATTTTGGTTTGCAGTCTGAATCTCACCCCTGTTAAAGTCTTTTAGGGCTATATTCTCATCAGCAGCTTCAGAGACATGAAATACACTGATTGTTCAATGAATAGACTTTCTAACTTTAAGATGTGTTGAGATCACACTTATGTTAATTCTCTTTGTCATTGCAGGTTTGTTATTATTTGCACTTCAGTGTTCAGATTATAAGGGGAGTCTGTGAGGAAAGAGAGGTTACAGTATTCCAACCTCCAAAATTGAGATTCAAGCTGAACTTAAGTTAAAATAGTTCCATGAATTTTTATCTCTTTTGTAAGTTGGAGCTGAGTTTTTTCTTCTGAATCATCCATTGTGTTTTCCTGGAATGTGCCTTATAATAATATTGTAACACATTATTCTTGAGTAGTTTATTGCTAACCTTTGTATTTTTAACTGTCACTTGAGGGAAATAAAAGCACACATTAAGCCAAACACTTGAGTAAAATTGGTAAACCCTTATTATTTCTAAATTAGTGTATTTTCAGAATGTACTTGGGTCTTCCATGAATTATGTTGGCATTAAAAAAGAATTTTGTTCTTTCCTGTGCAATTGTACAAGCATAAATCAAATGGAAAGAAATAGCTTGGCAATGATGAGAATATACTACATGGAAGAAAAGAAGAAAGGAAGAAGGAAAGAAGAAACAAAGGTGCCTGAGAATATTCATGTCCTAACTATTCATGGAGTTTGCAGCCATAGCACCCTGGCATCCCATCCCACCTGATCTTGGAAGCTAAGCAGGGTCTGCCTGGTTAGTCCTTGGATGGGAGACCACCTGGGAATACCAGGGACTACAGGCTAGGGAAAAGGACCTGGCAACCCACTCTTGAAACAATCCACCATTAAAACCCCTATGAATAGCAGAGAAACACTGACAATAGTGCCAGGCATGGCACAGTGTTGGGGAGTGTTTCTTCTGTTGTGCATAGGGTTGCTATGAGTGGGACCCAACTCAAGGGCACCTAACAACAATTATTCATGGTAGGAAAATACAGGCTAAAAAGTAGGAATGTTGTGATTTTTGTTAGGTGCCATCAAGTTGGGTCCAATTCATAGCGACCTTCATAGGGTTTTCAATGGCTGATTGTTTCAGGAGTGGATTGCCATGTCCTTCTCTGGTTTTTGTGGTGCTGGGATCAAATCTGGGTCTTCAGAGAGTGCAGAGCAGCACTCTACCAACCGAGCTAAACTCTAGCAAAAAAAAAAAAAAAAAAAAAAAGGAATACAAGCTAATCCATTTCTTAATCTCATTTTAAAAACTAAAGGAATCATTTATGGGATGTGTTTGCAGTTCAGTTCAAGTGTCACCAGGTACCAGGGTAGATATTCCTGCAACCTCATTCAGTAATGGCTTCCCAGCTCCATTTTAAGTGCCCCAACCTAGAGCCACCCCATTTTTATTTTTCTTCTTTGACAATGTGGTAATCACTCCCATGACTACGCTGTGCTAACTTTCTGTCATAGGAGACTAATGAGAAGTCCTGCTGCTGGTTCTGAAAAAGGGAGCTGCCATGTTATGAGAGAATGAGGTGGCTGAGACCTGAGGACAGTCTCTAATGGCTGAGAGTCAACTGCATTGAACAGAGACAGGGCCATGGATCCTACAACCTCAACAGAGTTCTAAAAGCTACAGTGATCTTGGCAAAGACCCTAAACCTCAGATGAGATCAGTGCCCCAGGCAACATCTGGATTTTAGCCTTGTGAGACCTTGAGCAAAGGACACAGGTAATCCATACCAGTAATCCTGACCCACATCATGATGTATTCAATTTGAACTGTTTTATAATGCTAAGGTTGTGATAATTTTCATACAACAAGGAAAACAAATAGAGTATGATGACAATACCAAGAATATAGAAGACAAGTAGAGAAATT
>VMDO01018911.1:0-40953 GCA_007922755.1 Pedetes capensis
ACAAGGCTCCTGGGGGTGGGTGTGTAAAAGATGGCTGGGCTGTGCCTTAGGGAGGAGGAATTAGCCAGACAATAGACAATGGTGTCCAGGCAAAGGGATCAGCCTGGGCAAAAGCGTAGAGAGTGAGAGAGTAGGTGGAATTCATCCCAACACAAGAATGGCTGGAGCTCTGAGCCGGGTTTTAGTGGTCCCCAGAAACCAGGCCAGGAAAGCAAAGGATTGAGATTAGGGGGGACTTTCAAAGTGATGGTATATAAATTGCTTTTTTTTTTTTTTTTTTTGCAGAGCTGGGGATCAATCCCAGCGCCTCAGAGTGTGCTCAGCAAGCACGCTGCCAACTGAGCTAAATGCCCAGCCCTTGTAAGTTTCTTCTCACTTCTAGCTTCTCACTTCTAGCAAGCACTTCAGTCTGCTTGCTGCCAGGTCCTAATGGGAATTCCATACCTTCCTCCAAGGGACAACAGAGCCAGCCAGTCTCAGAGCTGCCAAAACTTGTGCTACTGCCTTAGACTCGCCCCGGGTGAAAACACAGTCATCTAGGTCTTGCCACAGGCAAGGTGCTGTGCTTGGTGCCTCACATGCTTTGAGTCACTCACTGCCACAGTGATCTGGGAAGCCCCATCACTGTGCTCCACACTACAGCTGAGGAGATGGAGTGCTGGGTGTTAAGTACTCACCTAAGGCCATTGCTATGGGCTGACTTGTCCATAGGAAATTGTCCTTTTTCCTCTAATTCATATTTTGCAAATTCATATTTTATAGCCTTAGTCCTCAACAGTGCAAATTCATATTTTATCGCCCTAGTCCTCAACATTGCCTGCAGTCATAGACCTCTGGTGTCCGATCCCATCAGATCTCAGAAGCTAAGCAGAGTAGGGCCTGGTTAGTAATTGGATGGGAGACTGCCTGGGAACACCAGATGCTGTAGGCATGGGAGAAGGACCTGGCAACCCACTCCCCCAAAACAATCAGGCAATGAAAACTCTATGAATAGCAGAGAAACACTCAGAATAGTGTTTCACCTGTTGTACATAGGGTTGCTAGGAGTCGGACACCAACTCGATGGCACCTAACAACATCAACAATCCTCAACATGATGGGATTTGGAGATATGGCCCTGCGAAGTCAGTAGTTTTAGAGAATGCCCCTTGACAAGGATGGAAGAGGCCCTCAGGCCTGACAACACACTTATGGTTAAGGCATTGCCACCTACTCTTGTTGCATGTAACCATGGATTTCCTGCAGCAGTACCACTGTGGCATCTGATTCCAACAGATCTCAGAAGCTAAGCAAGGTCAGGCCTGGTTAATATTTGGATAGGAGACCCCCTAGGAACACCAGGTGCTGTAGGCTTGGGAGACAGACCTGGCAACCCACTCCTAAAAATCAATCCACCATTGAAAACCCTATGAACAGCAGAGAAGCACTGACAATAGTGTTTCGCCTGTTGTATATAGGGTCTCTATGAGTCGGATACCTACTCAATGGTACCTAACACCAACAACAACAATGGGGAGGGCCCTTGTGATAGGATTAGTGCCTTCATAAGAAGAGACAACAGAATGCGGCCCCTGCAACCAGGTGAGGAAACAGTGAGAAGGCCGCTGTCTACAAGTCAGAAACAGCCCTCGTGAGGAAACCAAGTTAGCCAGCACCTTCATCCTCATTGCTCCAGCCTCTAGAATGGAAGAAATAAGCTCCTGTTGTTTAAATCATGCAGTATGAGGAAGTTTGGCATGGCACTCTGAGCTAATACATGTTTACAGCTACAGAGAAGCTGAGATAGGAATCTGTCCCTTGGGACCCTAACACCATAGCCCGTTTGTCCCTCTTTGTCTCTCTGAAGATAAGAGCCTCAGTTTCTCCTGTGGCTCTCCCAGAGGCAATAATGCTGAGTTACAAGTAATCGCCTGCAGCACCAAGAGCCCTGTAGCAGTTCCACGTACACACTGAGGTCTCACAGGGGAGCCAAAGCCTCTGTCAGCTCAAATAGCGATGTCAGTTAGTGCGCTTTTAGCTAAACAGAAAAGAACATTCAACCAAACGTGACTTAAACAATATGAGCTTTTCCTTTTCCCCCAGTATAAGCTGTCCGGAAGTGGGTGGTCCCAGGGCCCATTCAGCCTGTCCTGAAGGAACAGCTTGATGATGCTGTCAAAGACCCCAGTGTTTCTTTCCCTCTTCCTGTGCTGACTCTCTCGGGGCATGGGTCATACGCATGTATGGGCCCAAGAGGGCAAGGCCAGATGCAAAAGCGAGGAACAGGTGCTTTGAACTTTTTGCAATCTATTTTTATCATAAAGTGGGGAGGAATATTTCCTAGATGCCTCCTCCAAACACAGGAAATTTCTCTTTATCTCCTCTTGGCCCAAACTGTCTTGTCCCCTAGAAACCTGCAAAGGAAGGACCTAGCATTTCCACCCTGTCAGGAGTGGACTTTGCTAGGGGTAAAGAATATGGACAATAACCGTGTCTACCACAGAAGCTCACATTGCTGACTGCTGTGTTGCGGTTATTCCTGGCCAATTCAGCAACACTTCTGATGAATTTGGGAAACAATTACTTATTCTTCTTTTTTTTCCTTTTCTTTTCTTTTCTTTTTTTTTGTTTTTGTTTTTGTTTTTGTTTTTTGCAGTACTAGGAGTTGAACCCAGGGCCTCACGTCTGCATGCTTTGCAAGTGTTGGACCACTGAGCTGCACCCCCAGCCCACTTTTTATTTTACTTTTTGAGACAGGGTCTCACTAAGTTACGCAGACTGCCTCTGGTCTTGAACTTGTGATCCTCTTGCCTCCGCCTCCTGAGCTGCTGGGATTACAGGCGTGCGCCACCACACCCAGCTGGGAAACAATTACTTCTTAAGAAATACATTTGTTTGGTAGAAACACTTTTAAAGCTGAGAGTCAATCACTTACTCAGTTTATGCAAGAAATATTTACTGGGAACCCATTTCATGCCAAGCTATGTGTACTCTTGTTGTCCTTGTTGTTAGGTGTCATCAAGTCAGGTCCAACTCATAGAGACACAGAGACAAAAATAATTTGTCATATAGATGGTGGTGACGACAATGGCACTGGTGGTGGCAAATTCCTCTGTAGGAGAAAAATTGTAACAATCGCTGACTGTTACTAGACTTTTTCACCTCTAGGGTGACAGATCAATATTTATCTAAAGCATTTACCAAGCATCGCCTGGTCCCCATTTTGCTTCAGATAAGGAATGAGCTGGAAAGACTAGTATGTGGGTCAGTGCACGCAGGAATTATCCCCAGGGAATTTGTGAGTCAAAGCAGACAAACACCATGAGGCTATTATTCTGGGAAACATCAAACGTGCTGGTTAACCTCACAGCAAGTGACAAATTTCATAGGCTGTAGCATCCCAGGATTTCCCTTGGTTGTTGTTAGTTGACCTGGACTCAGGTCCGACTCATAGCTACCCTAGGTACAACAGAATAAAACCCTCCCTGACACTGCGCTATGCCTGACACTATGCCAGTGCTCCCCTGCTATTCATATGGTTTTCAATGGCTGAATGTTTCTGGCTTGCTTTGGGAGTGGATTGCCACTTCCTTCTCCTGTTTTTGCAGCACTGAGGATTGACCCCAGGGTCTCAGAGTGTGCAGAGTGGCACTCTACCAATTGAGCTAAAAACCCATCCCTTAGAGGAAGTAAATAATGTTAAGACCTTTTCCCATCTTCCTAGGCTGGGATAGGATTCAGCCAGAAGTGGATGGTCCCAGTTACAGCCATACAGGAGCCCCATATCCCAGGACAACATTCCTGTTCCCAAACGCTGTGTAGGAGGTGCTTGGAGCGACCCCTTCCTACAAGGAGCCAGCCAGACATGCAGATCTGGGCAGAGCAAAGCAGGGGTCTGGCCCTTTCCACTGAGAGAAACACCTGCAAACAAGGCTCCCAGGGGAGAGTGAACATGAGCAACAATAATGATAGTATGACCTGCTGGGTGAGAACCTTCACTATGGGCTCCATGATCGATCATTTAATCCTTACCACTTCTAAATCACCCAGTCCTTACTTTAATTCTGCAGGACAACAGAGATATAGAAAGGCTAGGAAATGTGCAGGAGGGCAAAAGGAATGTGTTTCAAACCAAGAAATAACTGCCCCCCCCCCCAATTTTGGGCTGGGATTTAGCTCAGTTGGTAGAATGCCGCTCTGTAGTCTCTGAGGTCCCGAGTTCAATTCTCAGAACCACAAAAATGGGAGAAGGCCGTGGCAACCCACTCCCGAGGCAATCCCCAAATAATCACCCATTGAAAACCCTATAAGGGTCCCTACGAGTCAGACACGACTTGACGGCATCTAACAACAACAAAAACCCCAGATTTTATTCACCATGCCGAGGTCATCTGGGTTCACCCATTGGCCTGGAATGGACTTCTGGGAGATATTCCAGGAAAGGACAATGGGGCCTGGAGTTGAGGTATCTGAGGTGTGACCACGAGATTCCTGAGAGCAGGCGCTGTTCATTCATCTTTTGTTTCTGATGCCTGATATATGGCAGGCACCCGAGGGATGTTTGTTTAACAGGTGAGTAGATGGAACGATGCATGTGATGTTCTCTGGGTGGAAAGGCAAATTGTGGAGTTTGGACTTCAACTTGCAGTTAGTGGGGAGTCAGGACATGTCCTTAGCAGAGAAGGTGACGGGAGAACAGTAATGGCAGGATCAACTTAGCAGAGGTGTGAGAAGTCATTCTGAACTCCCAGAGGGCAGTTTGCCTGATTGCATCTCACACAGGAGCCCTGATACATCCCACCAGCTCTGCCTTGGGTGGTGATCCGGGCCTGAAAGTCCAGTAGGGTGGGAGATTCTGGCACAGGCAATGAGGAAAGATGGGGGTGGAGGCTTCTACCTGAAGGCATTTCCCTCAAGCATCTTCCTTCTGCCCAGCCCACCGTGCAGTCATTGCCTTGAAGACTGTCCCTGCTTCCACCTCCCACTCGCCCCTCGGGTTGGCCACTTGGCTGGGAACGCTTGCTTCCCTTCAGGCCTCTCTTGTGCCCCTCTGCTTGCCTCCTCGGACTTAGCACTTTAAACCCTTGTTTGTAAACCATTGTGACATCTCTTTTCTCCCTGATCCATGACCAAGAGTTGTAGAAGGTGTGCCTTCTCTTTTTGCGTGGCCTTGTGTTAGCATCTCGATCTCCAGCTTATTCAGGGAAATAGAACTGCATGGTCCTGTGGCATCTGATCCCGTCAGATCTCGGAAGCTAAGCAGGGTCGGGCCTGGTTAGTACCTGGATGGGAGACTGCCTGGGAACATCAGGTGCTGTAGGCTTGGGAGAAGGACCTGTCAACCCACTCCCAAAATCAATCCGCCATTGAAAACCGTATGAACAGCAGAGAACTGACAATAGTGTTTTTGCCTGTTGTATGCAGGGTTGCTATGAGCCAGATACCGACTCGTCGGAACCTAACAACAACAACAACAACTACCTGTAAGGGTTAAAATATAGGAAGGAAGAACTAGATTAAGGCCACCCCTACTCACATTAGCAGGAGGATGAAGGCCATGGAAACTCATGTCGGCGGAGGCAGGGGGTGTATGTGTGGTGCATGCACTCCTGTGTTGGGAGTGGGTATCCCAGGCCACTGTGTCAAACCCACAGAGCACATAATCAAGGCTCAGCTTGGCTTTGTAGTAAATGCTTTTGGGTATGGTACTAACCAAATGTACAGATAGAATAGACTGATAGCAGTTCCTTCAAGAAAGAAACCAAGAGCGTATCAAGAAAGGGAGCAGTTGTGGATTGGAAATGTTTGCCAAGGGTACAAGAAACGAGGGAGGCAGCCTGTATGCCACGTGTCTGGCATCTCATGAGCAATTGTATGTCTAGTGATGTGCAAAGATGGAATGGATGGTTCTAGAATGTCCAGTTCATATTTTTCCACTGAGTGAAAGGCCCTTTTGTGAAATCTCAAAGGTCATTAACACACTGCCTCTTAGAAAACTACTAGTAATGAGGTAATGAAGTCCAGCTCGCCCTTTTAAAACTTTTATTCATTTATTTATTTTTAATTTATTTTATTATTATTATTATTATTTTGGAATACAGTCCATTCAGTTGGATTTTCCCATCCAATAGTTAGTTCTTCCTTGTTGTTGTTGTTGTTAGGTACCGTTGAGTCGTGTCTGATTCATAGTGACCCTTATAGGGTTTTCAATGGCTGATTTTTTGGGGATTGCCTCGGGAGTGGGTTGCCACTTCCTTCTCCCATTTTTGTGGTGCTGGGAATTGAACTGGGGACCTCAGAGACTGCAGAGCAGCGCTCTATCAACTGAGCTAAATCCCAGCCCAGCTCTTTAGATTGGACCACAGTTTGCCCTCCTTTCCTCACCCCTGTATTGGTCCTGGTTCTTCCCTCTTTGGCAGCAAGGGATGACTGTTCTCTTCTTTCTCGTGGAGGAGCTGGGCTCCTTGGGTGTTCCTTTCCTCACTATCCCCAGCTCTTCTGTGGATTTGAGACTCTCACTGCTCACTTCAATCCTTTTCCTCCTGCCCAGTTCTGTAGGCCTGCAGCCATGCCACTGTGGCATCCCATCCCGTCAGATCTCAGGAGCTAAGCAGGGTTGATCCTGGTTAGTACTGGGATGGGAGACCGCCTGGGAACACTAGGTGCTGTAGGCTTGGGAGAAGGACCTGGCAACCCACTCCCCCTCCAAAATCCACCATTGACAACCCTATGAATAGCAGAGAAGCCTGACAATAGTGTTTCGCCTGTTGTACATAGGGTTGCTATGAATCAGATACCAACTGGATGGCGCCTAACAACAACAACAATAAGTCTTATAGACCTGCAGCAGGTGCCCAGCTAACCAAGCCCTGCGTGAACACCCCATTGTTTGCAGAAGGACCTCCCTTCCAAACCAGCTCATCCCCTGGATGAGCTGCTCTGACTTTCAGAAAATTATTTCCTCCATGGGACTTTAAAATTCTTCCTTATTCTCTGGGAATTCACCCTACTCTTTTTGCCTCTGCTTCTGGGGCCACCCAGCAAGTCTTGGTTGTATTACAATTATTTCAAGGATCAGGGGAGAGGCAAAGAGGATGTGGGCTCAGGAGGTGGGCCAAAGATAGAATTGAGATGTATGGCTGTTCCCAGCATGCCCTCTTTACAGAGAGACTTGCAGCCCTTTAGAGGCAAAACAAATGCCCTGCACCACCCCATCTCCTTCCCATCACCACCCCTGGCCCAGCAATATTACCCATCAGTTTCTTCTGATGAAGATTAATCCTGACTGATTTTGAGCCAGAGAATATTTACAGCCTCTTTCTATGTTCAATACTAGCTTCATAGTCAGGGCTGGCTGGCTAGAGTGTCACCAAGTAAAATTAGGTAACAAAAATTAGGTGACATAGTTTTTTGAAAACGTGGCAATCATGCAAAATGCAAGATACGGCAGCTTTCCTTCACAGGACTTCCTGGGAATTGAGTTTGTCTTTGCTGAGAAAGGAGATGATTTTGGCATGGGGTGGGGTGGGCATTTAATATGTTGGTGCTTTTAAATAAATATGGATATTTGATTTGTTTCTTATTACCACCTTTGAAGCACTGAAAGATTGATGCCCCTCCCCATACTTTACTAAGATTTCCATTTGTAATGAAATACAATTTAATTTTATACCTCCAGATGTATTCTATTTTTCCTAGTTTCTTGCTTTCTTAAATGTTTGCAAATATTTTTTTCCATTGGCCTCTATAATGAGGCCCCGAATTAAGATTCACTTATGGATATAAATATGGATATAAATGCAGATATAAATATAGATATGGATGCTGACTTTAATGTAAAAATTAGTCTTATTCCTCCAGCTGGTGAGAAGGGAGCATGACTTTCGAGGCTGCCAAGGTGTGCTTCATTCTTGAAGGCCATTTACACATTAAAAATAAGTTGGCAGCCTCCCTGGGTTCCTGTGTATTCACACATTTCAATTATGGATGGCTATGTATGTGCAGTGCTTCACTGAAGAAGATGGGTGAAGGAGAAAATGTGGGTTAGCAGGATCAGAGTCTGAGGGCCTCAGGAAATTCTTGCTTATGGAATTGGTAAAAATCATTGGCAATACATTACTTATAGAAAAGCAGGAGGAGAAATGTAACATTTTTGGAAGGTATATCAGGACAAACTAATTTGCCCGGGAGGCCAAAGTTGAAAGGAATCTGTCCCATTTACTCTTCCTCTCCCAGCTTCTATCCACATGAAAGCTCCCATCCACATGAAAGTCATGTTGTTGCTGTTGTTAGGTGCCACTGAGTCAGGTATAACTCATAGCAACCCTATGTACAACAGATCAAAGCACTTCCCAACACTGTACCATGCCAGGCACTATGTCAACGCTTCTTTGCTATTCATAGGGGTTTCAATGACTGGTTGTTTGCACATTGTTCTGGGAGTGAGCTGCCAGATCCTTCTCCCATTTTTGTGGAGCTAGGGATCAAATCCAGGGTCTCAGAGCACACAGAGCAGCACTCTACCAACTAAGTTAAACTCCAGGTCTGGTCTCTCTCATGTTGTTGTTGTTGTTAGGTGCTGTTGAGTCGGTGTCTGACTCATAGTGACCCTACATACAACAGGCAAAACACTATTGTCAGTGCTTCTCTGCTGTTCATAGGGTTTTCCATGGTGGATTGATTTTAGGGAGCGGGTTGACAGGTCCTTCTCCCAAGGTCTCTCTCATAGGAGGTAGAAACACTCCATTTGTAGCATCTTCCTGGCTGGCCAGTACCAGAAAAGGGGTGCAGAGACAAGAACACCCAAGAAAGGAAAAGTGTATATCTCAGAAAGAAGCAGAAGTCAAAAGCAACTAAGCCAGATTGGAGCTCATGAAAACCCACCCATTGTCCAGATGCACCTAGGATTGCCGACAAGATTGCAGGGGGCAGGGCTGCCCCAGGACAGCTGGTCAGGTTTTGGCAACAGGCTGGGATTTTGTTTGGCTAGGGTATGTAAGGAGATGGGGTTAGGAGTAGGGAGGGAGGTTCAGGCAGTGAGGAGAAGAGAGGGAGGGGTGATGGGGAAGAGATGAGGGAGAGGTGGGGGAGAGAGAGAGAGAGAGAGAGAGAGAGAGAGAGGACTGTTGCTTTAGAAAAGGAAAATATGCTTTACAAAGAAGTGTAAAATAACTTCTCCATACCTTTTTGGTAGTACTGGGAGCAATGAACACACGGCCTCGTGCAAACTAGGCAAGTGCTCTACCACTGAGCTGCACCCACAGCCCCTTTTTATTTTTTGTTTTTGAGATAGGGTCTCATTAAGTTGTTTAGGTTGCCTCTGACCTCAAACTTACAATCCTCCTTCTTTAGCCTCCCAGGTTGCTGAGATTACAGGCATGTGCCATGGTACCTGGCAATAACCTACCTCTTAAGCCACACTTTTTAAAGACACCTGCCTCTCATTTCCAGGCCATTTTGTGAACCATTTTGTGATATGGCTTTGGGAATGTTTGGGGTGTGTATATGTGTGTGTTGATTTGTTTTTTGATGCTTATGTGAGAAAATATGTGAGAAAAGACTTTAGAGGAGTTTGGGGCAACCCAAGAGGCTTTAGCTAAATCCAGGTTGCAGCAATTGACAGATCTTGGGCCCTTTAAAATAGCACAGGATGAAGGGGGTTAATGAGAGGTTATCAACTCCATTCCTCACACTGATGTGCCTGTTCCCAAGGACTCTGCTCCTAAAACCAATGTGAGTGAGAATCAATGATTGACAAACTGAAGTTCTCAGCAGGATGGTATAAGAGTTGGTGATAATGAGGTAGTCATAAAAATTCTGACAGATATGTCTCATATTTCTTTAAAAATTGGGGACAACTCCCTAAATCAGGAAAACACAAAAGACATTGTATAATCCTAAATGTAAGATAAAGGACATTGTGCTTTTGATACCCATTTACCATATCTTATTCCTAAATAATTTGGAAGGATATTTTTCCCTTGCAACTTCAAAGAGACGCACGAATATCTTTTATAAAATGCAAGTTGAATAAGCACAACTTGAAAAGCAACTAAAATGCCCCCTCATTGTGTTCTCCCATTACCTCTTTAAAATTTATGCAATGGGGCCATCTCCCTGTGCCCCTGGATGAAAACATAGCAAGCTCACGGTGCTCCTGGTATCTTTCAGTAGCTGGCAGTTCCATGGTCATTTTATGGCTCAATTGTTATCTTGATTTGGTAACTGAGTGCCTACTCAAAGATATTAGACAAAAGTTGGAACAAGACATGGATGTACATCTTTCTTTTCCCGCAGTTCAGATACCTTAGGCTGGGGGCTGTCAAGGGGGAGGAGGGGGACTTGCAATGGGCTTTGCCATTTCTCAGATTTGTGCTTCAACAGATCCCTGAACATCAGCTTCCTTGCAGCTGCCAAGCCCTCTAGGGTTTGGAAGGGGTGTGAGGAGAGACGAGAGAATAGGATGGCATCTTCAGTCTCCCTGGCACCCCAAGACCTGGCAGAAGCATGGGAATTCTTGAGCACTTCAGAAACCCCACCACTGAGAAACTCCCCTGACATTCCCTCACTCCAGAGGAAATCAACTATATTTGGGTGAAGGCTTCACCTCCTCCCTCAGACTCTAGGAATCCAGGTTCTTGATCATGAGATCTCACTACCTGTTAGTTTGCAGCCATAGCCCTGTGGCATCTGATCCCACCAGATCTCGGAAGCTAAGCAGGGGCAGGCCTGGTTAGTACTTGGATGGGAGACCGCCTGGGAACACCAGGCTTGGGTGCTGTAGGCTTGGGAGAAGGACCTGGCAACCCACTCTCCCAAATCCATCAGCCATTGAAAACCCTCTGAATAGCAGAGAAGCACTGACAATAATGTTTCACCTGTTGTACGTAGGGTCGCTATGAGTTGGATACTGACTCGATGGCACCTGACAACAACAACAACAACTACCCATTAGGGTTAAAATATAAAATGTCCCCACAGGCTCATGTTTAAAAGCTTAGTCCCCAGCTGGTAGCACCAGTTTAGGAGGCTGTGGAGCTCTTAGGAGGTGGAAACTAGTGGGGGAAATAAGCCACCGAGGTTGGGCCTTTGTTGGTGATACCTGACCCCCAGTTCGGGCCTTGCTCCCTCTGCTTCCCAATCAGCCGTGATGTGAACAGCAGCCCTCAGCCACATGTTTCTGCTGCCTGCTCTGCCATGCCTTCCCGACCCTCTGAAACCATGAGCCAGAATAAACTTTGCCTTCCTTAACTTGTTTCTGTCAGGTGTTTTGGTCACAGGGACACAAAAATAACTAACACACTACCACTCACCTTATTAACTGGAATGTCTCCACTCTGGCCCTCTCCCAACCCAAAGAGTTCCACACTGAGTGGCTCATGGGAAACTTTTCCATGTCCCTTGTTCCAAGAAACACTGAATCTCCATGCAGCAACATTCTTCAAGCTCCATCTAGAAGGAGTGCACCACCCTACCTCCCTGTCTGCATTTCCTGGTGAGGACTCAGACCTCAGCTTCAGGGCATGCCTGCCAAAGCATTGGAGGGGGGCACTGAAGCCTCCCTTGCCAAACTAGGGGAGACACAAAATACAATATCATCTTTGCAAAAACATCTCCCCAGTAGTTTGCCTTCTTTCTTTCTTCCTTTCGGCTCTCTCTACGTTGACAATAAGGAATAGGGTACCTGGACATGTCCTCTGACATTTCCTGTGTGAATTCCACTCTTGGGAGTCTGGCTTTGAATTTCTCATCTGTTACTTCATAGCACTTATCAGAGGCTTTAGTTTCAACATCTTGCTATGAATTTGTTTCAAGATAATTTGTGTGCCAAGAAGGATATTTATTTTTTTCTCTCTCTGGTCTCCCATCCAAATGTTCTGTGCCTGTATGAGTTTGTGACTCAGTAGCTAAGACACGTTCTCGAAGTCACAAGATGGCATGACTCATACCTCTTTTGTACTGTCTCTAAAAGCCTGAGATATAGGACAGCCAGGTTAAAGTCAGTCTGAGTGGAATTCTAGATAAAGGAAATTCTGAACCCGGAGAGGACTGTGTGTGCTAACAATTAAAGGGAGACAGCTTTGCATTAGTCTGGGAAAATGGCAGCTAGATCCAAGTAAAAGTCCCTGAAAAACTATGAGATATAGTATTATGAACTGAGGACCTACTATGTCACAGGCAGGTTGTCCTGTGCTTCGTTACAACATATCATCTAATCTTCAAAAAATGATGCTCATCCCCTAACTAGCACCATTTCTTCAGATTTTCAGCAGCTGTTACCTTCTCTAGAAAACATTTCTTAATCTTGAGTATACTGAATTCTCCTACTCAATTCTCTGAGAGCGAATTGTACTTGAGTGCTTACCACACACTGTTTGCTTCTTGACTTCATCATTAGTTATCTAAATGAAATTAGGTTCAACAAGCATCTGTGTTATTTATCCTAAATGCCTGGACAAAGCAAATAATAGTAGATGTTCAATAAATATTGCCTCATGTGTTAGTTAGGATAGGTTAGGTTACGCTGCAGCAACAAGTAACCCCTAAATCTAGGCAACTTGACACAGAAGGCTGTTTCATCATGCAAAGCCCCAGAGACCCTCCAGGGAAGATGTATCAGGACTCTGTTACAAAAAGTTGTGGTAGAGAAAGAAACAACTGGAAGGACATACATGAGTTCCTCCATGCTTCAGCCTGGGAGCATACAAGTCACCTCAATCATGAGCCATTGGTCAGGACTGGTCACATGGTCTTGCCTTCCCATGAGGGGCTTAGCAATGGTGGGAGAATAAGGACAAAGTTCCTTATGAGAGTGGCAGTCCTGAGCACTGTGGGCACAGAGGAGGAAGCTTCTGAGTAGTTTTTGGAAGGCAGACTCATCTAAGGGGCTTGGAGACAGAGGAGAGGTTGGAGTTCTGAATCAAGGACTGTGTTAGTTTCTCATCCCTGTGGTGAAATATCTGAGAAAATCAACTTAAAGGTGGCAAGATTGACTTTGAGTCAGTTTCAGAGACTGAAGTCCATGGTCAGCTGGCTGCATTGTTTCTGGGCCTGTGGGGGGCAGCATATCATGGCGGAAAGGCACAGAGGAGAAGAGCTCAGTTCATAGAAACCAATGTGAGAGAGAGAGAGAGAGAGAGAGAGAGAGAGAGAGAGAGAGAGAAAGAGAGGGAGGGAGAGAGAGGGGGGAGAGAGAGAGAGAGGAAGAAGGAGGAGGAGGAGGAGGAGAAAGAGGGAGGAGGAGGCGGCATAGCTGGGGATAAGATACAGTCCCCAAGGTCATGCCCCCAAGGACCCACGCCCCCAAGGACCCACTCCCTGCAACTGGGTCCCACCTCCTATGTTTCTGCCACCTGTCAGTAGCCCATCAAATTATGAACCTAACAGTGGCTTAATCCATTGGTGAGGTCAGAGCCCCCTTGATCCTATCACTTCTCAAAACCCCTCAGCTGGCAGCCGAGCCTTTAACACATGTTTTTTGGGGGACGCTTTAGGTCCAAACCATAACAAAGACTGTTCAAGACTGAGGGGCTCTGAGCTCATTCCTCAGTGTTTTTGGACTGGAAGATGGCACAACAAAGAAGGCCAATGAGTTGTCACTATGGAAATGAATGCTGTGTCTCAGGGAACCAGGCACAGGTGCGGTGACAGAGGGGCACTGGGCTGTAGGACACCTGATACGCTGCCATCGATCTGGATGAATACGTTTTGCTCTCTGAGCCTCTATCTTCCCTTGAACTCTCAGCAACCTGGCAGGTAGGCAAGATAGGATGGATCATTTTCCTAGTGGGGGGATCAAGATGGAGTCAAACAAGCAAGGAAGAGATGCTCTGCTTGCAGCACTGCAGTTGTGCTGGGAGATGGGCTATCATCACCCCCACATTTTGCGTACGCCGTGAAGCCCACACACTGGGAAGGCGAAGTCCCCAAGCTCGTGCAGCTGGCTGGGGGAAGGCAGGTGTTCTGCACGGTGCTAGTGTGCCTCCAGACACTGAGCCCTTCCACTCCTGCCCCCGTGCTGGGATAACAGAAGCTTGGGTGTGATTTCCTGAAAATGTGAGACGTCACCTTCACCAGAGTGAAGACTTCTCATGTTTTAAAAATTTCTATGACGTTCTGCCTCCTGTAGCTTCTCTGGGCTCTGAAGCCATTTCGCAAATGAAGATGGCCACCAGCCTTTGTGCCTTCATGCCTTGACAAGCCAAGGTTTCTTACCTTTTCCAAAACAAATTAAATGTTCCATCAGTGAAGCGATAACTTAATCAACTTGTGAAAATGAAGCTCTGGCTCTCATCAAAATGAAAGACACTCATTAACCTTGTCTTTGATCATTTGGGGAAGGGTCCCGTGACCTACTAGATCCTGAAACACCCCAAAGCCTACAATCAAAGCCATCTTGTGCTAAGTTTTCCAAACTCTTTCTTCGTCAATTATTATAAACTTTATAATATCGTGATCAGAAAGACTTTGATCTAGTATTCTAATATAGAAAAATCTTCATGAACTTAGATGCCTCTAATTCATACAATGTGGAATTAGCTTTTTACTTTATATTTTTCTGAAAGTCTAATGCTTGCTGTTACAAGAACTTACTTAACTTCTATTCTATTCTCTTTGTTTTATTCCCAATGTTCCTTCAAGCTGGGCCCTCTTATCTCCATCTCTATTGATTCAACAATAGTCCTGACCTCCATCTTGGTCCAGGTGCTCCAGCCTCCAATTTTGGCATGCCCAGATCAAGTCTATGGAGTGCAGCTGGCAGGTTTGTCAAAATTCCAAATCTGTTCCCTTATTCACCTGTGAACCCCCCACCCCTGCATATATTCATACATGTGTGCGTGTGCGCTCATACACACACACACACACACACACACACACACACACACACAATCTCTCTCTACTCTCCACAGGGTGAAGTCCAGACTCCTTTTCCAGGCTTGGGAGACTCTATTCTCTGCATGCCTCTTCTCTCCAGCATCATTGCTCGTCTCCATGTTCCTTACTCTGAACTCTACTCAAGGAGTATCAATCACCGTATTTGACCCTGCACTGCTGATTCTTCGTCATCTGTCTGGTAATGCTGCACTGTCTGACTGAGGCTCTGCTCCTCCCTCACCTCTGCCAATTCTTCCAGCTGCTCTTAAGCATGTTCAAGTCTAAATTCAGATGAAACCCATCATCTCCTGGGAAAATTTACCTGGCCACTTAGTCCTTAGAAGGAACAGTCTTTTTGTGTGCTCCTGGTCCCCAATAGCCTGAAGCTGTACCACTGTGGTGTCTGATGCCATCAGATTTTGGAAGCTAAGCAGGGTCGGGCCTGGTTAGTACTTGGCTAGGAGACTGCCTGGGAACTCCAGGTGCTGCAGGCTTGGGAGAAGGATCTGGCAACCCACTCTCCCCAAAAAATCAGCCATTGAAAACTCCATGAATAACAGAGAAGCACTAACAATACTGTTTCGCCTGTTGTACGCAGGGTCACTGTGAGTTGGACATTGACTTGACAGCACCTAACAACAATAAGCATTCCCTAGTACTTCCCCCTGTCAAACAATCACACCAAACTTTTGCTGCCCATTAATTTATCTGGATCCCTTAAGACGGTGGAGGCTTCTACAAGGTTGGGATCCTCAGAAGGTATCATCAAAAATGCACCTGCTGCACAGTAGATTCTTGTCCAACATAGTTTGAATGAATAAGTGAGCAATGAGGATAAGCACCCAGACAGTGAACACGGCACATAATGAAACTGCAGCTCTGTGGTTTTCGTAATCTAATCCAACCATATCAGAGTTTTCCTTCATACACATTTGACCTTTGTCTGTGTCCCCGACAGCACAAAGCACAGAGCCTTGGACATGCTATGTGCTCAGCATGTCTTTGCATGAATAATAGTGCTGGGGATGCTCGGTCTGGCTATGAGGATGCAGTTTTCTAGGGCAGGAGGGTAGACGGCATCTCCAGTGACTTCCAGTGAATCCCACTCTCTCTGCTTTTCTCCTCTTCTCAACGGTCACCTCAAGGATTGGGAGAAAGTCAAAACAGCTGATGATCCCATTAACAACCCATAATCCAGAAATGCTGCGAAATTCATTTGAAACTGAACTAGCAGTAACTCCCTACGGGTCCATTCATCTGCAGCCAAGATTAGATTATGTAGAAATAACATTAAATAAAGAGTCATGGTGCTCAGTTAATTGAAAGGCAAACTTGTGAATTATGAGATCATTCTCTTTGAACGACAGGACATTCCATCACCCCAAGACCCTGGGGGACCACTCATGAGAGTCCAGGTTGAGGTTTATTTTACAGAAAACACATTTTATGTAGGGGCTCTATCAATCTATTTATTGTAACACACACACACACACACACACACACACACACACACCATTTTGAAATGAAAAAAGTTACAAGTTTTGGAGTGAGGCCGAGGTATGGTAGATTTAATTCTTGGATCTACTGTCTACTAGTTTTGTGACTTTAGAGAAGTTATGTAATTTCTCTGAGCCCCAGTGATTTAGTCTGTGGACTGGGCAAGGATGTCACAACACATAGCTCTAAATCTTGTGAGGGAGGTGGCATATGAACAGATCATTGCTGTACAAGGAAGGAAGGATATTGTGGGAGACTCTTAGGGAGCATCAAGTAGAACCCCATTACCTGGCCAAGAGAGTTAACAATGGCAGCTCAAAGAGATGTCACCTGAGCCAAATCATAAGAATGGGCAGGTAACCGGGGCGTGGTGGCGCACACCTATAATCCCAGTGGCTCAGGAGGCGGAGGCAGGAAGATCGCAAGTTTGAGACCAGAGGCAGTCTACATAATTTAGCAAGACCCTGTCTCAAAAAGTAAAAAAATGGACTGGGGGTGCAGCTCAATGGTCCAGCACTTGCAGAGCATGCAGGTGCGAGGCCCTGGGTTCAACCCCCAGTACCGCAAAAAAAAAAAAAAAAAAAAAAGAATGGACAGGTGAGCTGGGCATGATGGCGAATGCCTGTAATCCCAGCGGCTTGGGAAGCAGAGGCAGGAGGATTGCAAGTTCAAGACCAGAGGCAGTCTAAGTAATTTAGTGAGACATTGTCTCAAAAAGTAAAAAAAAAAATGGGCTGAGGGTGCAGCTCAGTGGTCCAGTACTTGCAAAGCATGCAGGTTCAAGGCCCTGGGTCCAACCCTCAGTACCACACACACACACACACACACACACAAAAGAATGGGTAGGTGCAATGGGGCTCTGGAAAGGGTCGCTGGGACCAGCTCTGGATTCAGCCGAGGCTCTCAGTGCCCACAGTAGGAGGACACGAAAGTGAGTTTCCAACAGAACTCGACGGTAGGGAGTTTGCTCCCTGGGACTGAGACAGGGCTTTCTGGAAGTCCTTAAGGTGGGGGGCAAGCCTGAATACCTGTGGCTGCCTGGACTTTGCTTTGCAAAGTGAGGTGCCCTCACTCGAGTCCAGGAGAGACTCAAGTCACCCATGCCTCCTGGTCACCCAATGCTCCTCACGCCCCTGAGTCTCTCTAAAGGAGTTCTGTGCAAATATTTAAAGAACACCATTTTTAAAGGGTGCCAGGTCTACAGGTGGGCTGCCTGGCCCCAGGAGAAAAGTGGGGTCTCTCCAGGCTCAGGCCTCCGGAACCACCACCACAGTTGTTCCCACTTCCAGATGACAGCTGCTCCCACATGGCTCAGGACAGCTGGCTTCCTTACTAGAGTGGCTTCTCCACCAAGGACTTGCAGCCCACCAATCACAGGCTGGGTCTGGAAGCCTAGCCCCGTCTTGGCCGCCCTTCCAATGCCAGGTTGCCAGGCTTCCTCTCAAAGTGCAGAGCCCAGAGCTGGGCATCCAGTTCCAGGGCAGCCCAGCCTAGAGAATCTCAGGTTGCACCCCTCTTCATGGGGGCCTAACTCTGCCATGGGCTGGGATTTAGCTCAGTTGGTAGAGCACTGTGCTGCTGTCTCTGAGGTCCCGAGTTCAATTTCCAGCACCACAACAATGGGAGAAGGACCTGGCAATCCACTCCCAAGGCAATCTCGAAACAGCCAGCCATTGAAAGCCCTATGAGGGTTGTTATGAGTCGGATACCAACCTGACAGCACCTAACAACAACAACAACAACTCTGCCATGGTTCTTAGCAGCCATGCACACTCTCACACACAGAATAGAGGGGCTGGAACAGGAGCAGTGACACTGTGGGTGGCTTAGAACATTAGTGGGACCCTGAGTAAGGCTCTTCACTTTTCTCAATCCTAGCCGAGTAACTTCCTTACCTATAAGATGGAAATCATTGTGAGGATTGGCTCTGAGGAGCGCTGTTGAGCTCAAGAGCTGGCACTTTGCCTGACACGTCCCACTGGCTCAGTGCGTGGTGAGTCTCTCTCCCTTCCTTCCTTGCCTCCCCCTCACCTTCCTTCCCTCCTCTCTTCGTCATCCCCTTCCTTTCCCACTTCCTTCCCACCTCCCACCCTTCCTTCCTTCATTGCAAGTCTCCAGATTCATTTCTTTCCTCCTTCCTCCTAAGATTCCCTTGTTCTCTCCCACCCCGTCCTTAGCGGTGTGAGGAAAACCATTTTGGGCTCTAGGAAGAGCTGACTTTATTGTTACCTCTCTTCCGGGTGGTGCCAGGTCTTGTGAGGACAGATCTGTTTTCATTTCCTTCCACTGCAGGCAGATGGTAGGGAGTGTGTCACTGTCCCCACCCCCACCCCCTCAGTGAGCCTTGTCCTGGAAGGCAGCCAGAAGAAGGGGGAACTCTGCGTGGCTTTTCCAAAATGTGGGCACATTCCTCACTCCCCAATTGTGAAGTCCGGAGGTCTCACTTGAAGGAAGGACCCCGTATCTAAATAGTCTGAAGCACAAGGGGCCAAGGCCCTGAGGGTGGGCGTGTGGCTGGCGGGGAGAATCCCCCCACGTGTGCCCTGTGCTTCAGTTGTTGGAAGCGGCAGGCATGATCATCGTTAGCTCTGTGGATTAAGCAACTGAAGCTCGGGTGGGCTTAGTTATTTCCCCTGAGCTACGCAGCGCGTGGTTCCAAGCCCGGTCTTCTGAGTCCAAATCCAGTATTCTTTCAGGACATTATATTGCCTCTGTACGTTTTAAAATATCTGAAGTTTTGACTAAGTATAGTTAAATAATCCTTGTTGCTGTTAGGTGCCGTCGAGTCGGTATCCGACTCATAGCTACCCTCACAGGGTTTTCAATGGCTGACTGTTTCAGGATTGCCTTGGGAGTGGATTGCCAGGCCCTTCTCCCATTTATGTGGTGCTGGGAATTGAACTCAGGACCTTAGAGACTGCAGCGCAGTGCTCTACCAACTGAGCCAAATCCCAACCCTAAATAATCCTAGAGTTTAGTTATATCTTTCTTTCTTGTTTTAGCTTTGTTTTTTACTTTTTTTTTTTTTTTGTGGTATTGGGGGTTGAGCCCAGGGCCTAGCGCTTGCATGCTCTGCAAGTGCTGGACCACTGAGCTGCACCCTCAGCCCATTTTTTTTTTACTTTTTGAGACAGGGTCTCACTAAGTTATGCAGACTGCCTCTGGTCTCGAACTTGCGATCCTCCTGCCTCTGCCTTCTGAGCCGCTGGGATTACAGGCATGCACCACCGCACCCTGCTCAGTTTTTACTTTCTGATTTCAGCTTTGCTTATATCTAAGAATCCAACCTCTGAGATCCTGGGTTCAATCCCTAGCATTGCAACATGGGAGAAGGATGCAGCAATCCACTCCCAAAGCAATCCCCAAACAATCAGCCATTAGAAACCCTGTGGATAGCAGAGAAGCACTGACATAATGCTGGGCATGACACAGTGTCAGGGAGGGTTTCATTCTGTTGTACATAAGGTTGCTATGAGTCGGACTCAACTTAATGGCACCTAACAACAACAAATGGCAATCCACTCCCAAGGCAATCCCGAAACAGTCAGCCATTGAAAACCCTATGAGGGTTGCTATGGGTTGGATACCTACTCGACGGCACCTAACAACAACAACAACAACAAGAATCAAACATTTCCTTATGGTAACTATCTCTTCTGCCATTCTGCATCCTTCCTGGGGTCTCCACTCCACCCATCATCAAGCAAAAACCTGGTGATCATCTTAAACTCTTATTTTCCTCAAACCCACCAAGCTTCCCTGCCCTTGCCATCAACCCTGGCCCCATGACTCTAGTTTTACAAACACCTCTTGCAGCCTTCCCGCACCTCAAGCCAGTGCCCTGCTTCAGGCTCTTTCTAGCGCCATGAAGTGCCATGACCTCCGACCAGCTGCCTTTTGAAGAGTTGCCTCCAAATCTATGTTCCATACACCAGTGACAAGATCTTCTAGCGCCACCAGCAGTGTCTTCAATGTCTACTCATCTCCTAAAGGAAGCGCCTCCGTGAAGGAACGTTGCTGGGGCCTGACTTGGAGCCACAGCCTTCACATGCAGTGCCAGTAACCATCAGGCAACTCCACAAAGGAAGACTTGTCCCCATTTCACCGCTAGAATGTAGCACAGTTTAACCCTCAGTACCTGCCTACCTGCCTGCCACTCTGCGCTAGTCACTGTGCCACACTACCTCCTAGGTGCTGTCCACGGTCCTACAGGTCAGATGCAGCCTCACCTCCTGCCACTAGGTGGCCTTCCTACCCTCTCCCAGATATGCCCCCTTCCTGAAGACCCTGCACTCCTGGGCTCCATGCAAGCCCTTCCCCGCCTTGGCCACCTTTCTCCTTCTAGGTGTCCTTCCAGCCCCAGGCCTACAGCTGCAGTTAGGACCCAGTTTCTCCCTATGTTTCTCCTGTCCTCTGTGGAGCCCAGCCCCCCACATAGGCGATCTCACTTCCTTCTAGGTCACGCAGCGGGAGAGGGCCTGGGGGAGTGCTTGAGTCGGTAGTTAATGTGATAGGATAGGTCCCCATTGGCTTCTCGGGGAAAATTAATTCAAGATTTGATCCTTAAAATGTAAAGGAAGCAGGATTTGACTCTGGGCACCTAATTGCTGCTCTCCTCAGTTATACCAAATAGATGGCTTCTGAGAAACAGCACTTCCCCCTCTCAGCCCTGGGAAGGGACTTGATATCACTTTCAAGGAGGTCATCTTTGGGTTGGGATGCACTGCTTCTCAAGGGGCAGGCCTCTCACAATCTATCTTTCTGGTGGCTCTGTGGGGCAAGAGGCCTGCTCAGCGGCAACAGGTTCAGTGAAGGTATGGATGTCTGTGGTATATGTCCCCATGCTGCAAGGCTTTCGACACCACGTCAGAGGGGGGAAAAGAAAACCAGGAAAACCAAAAGAGAGAATTTGTCTTTTCCAAGTTATTAAGTGAAAATGCGGGCTGCTGACCAAGGCTTCTGTTAGGTTAGGACCCAGCAGATGCTGCCAGCTGTGGGCTGAAGGCTCCTGAGTGTGGTCCCTTGGTTCTGTACCTCACTGCTGGGTCCACTAAGAGACTGATCCAGAGGCAGGGTACCCAGTTCTAGTGAAGTCTGCATCAGAGCCATGGGGGTCCTTTGGGGTGGCCCTGAGCCTCTCTAGGATGCCTTCATGGTTTGTGAAATGAGGAGCCAGAACCATTTCACAGCACTCCAAGTGCTGTCATTCGTAAGGGTGTGCACCTTATCTGTTCTTTTATCTAATAGTTTTCTTTCAATTTAACTTGTTAGTCCTGGTTTAAAACTTTGCCATTTCCTTAGGAGGAATATCCATAAAATCATGGGTTTGATTTGCCAGTTACATGTTTTTGAATTCACATTGTGTCTTCAGTTGAGAGCAGTTGAAAATCATTCCAGCCATCCTCAGCAGAGATATTACCGCAGGGGTATTGGACACTGTGGTGACCTTCAGGAAGCTCAAAGACGAGGCCTGAAGGAGTCAGTGTTCAGGTTTCCCTGGTTGATCAGGCAGTGGAACCTCTGCTGCTGTCCTGCGGTATAAAACTGGTCTCTGCAAAGCACCATGACCTTTGCAAAGGACCTGGCCACCCGCCAGCCTCATGTTTTCATGTCAGGCTCTCAGAATTCCAAACTCTGGGGTAGCATCTGGTTGGTGAAGAGCAAGTCACCTTCACACACTGTGTACCTTGGTACAGGAGTCGGAAGGATGATAACCTGGTCCCTTGGACTTCCATAGGTGGCCCAGGACCATCAGGATGACACAATGGGAGATTCCCCAATAAGAACAAAGTGCTAATTGAAGACAGATTGGATGGTGGATATTAAAAGTTACAAAACAAAAGCACCTCCAAAAAAGCACCTCCAAAAAAGCACCTACGAAATGAATATCTGTTACATTCATTAAAATAAATGCATAATTATGAAAAACTAAAATTTTATTCATGCTCCACAGCATCATAAATTTGTGTAACAATTGAGTCTTTCAGCTATTCTTTGACTCTTTGAGGATGATTTTCCACTTCAACCTCATTTCTGATCTGTTCAGACTCTCATGCACACACGAAGCTCTGCATTTCCTCAGGGAAAGTAGCAAGCAATTGGAAAGAATCAAGAACCTGAACCTCCCTAATGACCTTGAGATCCTGCCATCCTTTGATCAGAGCATAGCTTCCTGGATTTCTCTGGGCCATTCCAGGGAATTCATGTTCCCAAAGGTCAAATCATAATCTCATGCCAAGGTTCCAGAGACACTATTTTTTAGAATTGTTGCTGTTAGGTGCTACTGAGTAGGATCCGATTCATAGTGATCCTATGTACAGCAGATGAAATGTTCCCCGACACTGTGCCATACCCGGCACTGTGTCAGTGCTTCTCTATTCAAAGGGCTTTCAATGGCAGATTGTTTCAGGAGTGGGTTGCCAGGTCCATCTCCCTAGCCTGCAGCACCTGGTATTCCCAGATGGTCACCCATCCAAGGACTAACCAGGACGACCCTGCTTAGCTTCCGAGATGCCAGGGTGCTATGGCTGCAGACATTTTCTAGACAAGGTATTGGAAACACTTGGATAAAGCCAGGTGTGATGATACAGGACTGTAGTCTCAGACTCTGCAGGTGGAGGCAGCAGGATAGTGCATTGGGGGACAACTTGGGCTACATAGCAATTGAGACCCTGTCTTATAAAAAGTAAATAAATAAGGAAAAAAATCCACCTAAGTCATAGTTTATTCCACACTCCCTACAGTTGTATTGGCATTTCCTGTTAGGATACCTTACATCTCATAAAATGTTAGCTCTGCTAGTGACTTTAGGAATAATCTCATTTATTGTTATTGATAAAGATCAGAAGTTTACTATCCAAAGTGACCTCCAAAACAATGGTACACTGAGTGTAGGATATTCTAGTATCCCTTCTGAAACCCATAATGGAAGTTCTAGTCTAAGCATTAGATTATCTTTTTCCCTCTAACTGACCCTAATCCTTTTGCCAAGGAAGACCATTCCATAGCTATCTGATACTTTATGCAAAAAAGTGGAATAAAATTCTTTCTGTAGATGGAGTTTTGGCTCTACAGAAGTTCCATGTATCTTAATCTATCATTCCTCCTCAATAAATGATAAGTGATTTTCATGCACGTGTGCATACACAGAGCACATGTGCACATGTGTACATGCACATGGCCAAGGGAGAAAATAAATTACTTCAACTATTTGTACGTATTGGTACAGAAGGGAATATTAGATACCAAGGTCAAAATCCAGGAAGGGAAAGATTAGTAGTAGTTCTATTTGCCATCCTCTTTAAGGTGGAGAATCTCATATAAAAATAAAGAAAAATAAGCTGGGCTCTGTGGTGCATGCCTATTAGCTCAAGACTTGAGAGACTGAGGCAGGAATATCTCAGATTTGAGATCAGAGGCAGCCTGTGCAACTTAGCAAGATTCTGTCTTAAACAGTTAAAAATGGGCTGGAGTGCAGCTCAGTGGTAGAATACTAGCTTAGCACGTGCAAGGCCCTAGTTTTGATCCCCAATCCTGCAAAAAAATTTTTTAATAAAAATATGAAAGAATAAATCACCCACAAAATCTGAGACATATTCTATTTGAACATCTGATAGTCTTTATACTAGTAGAATGATAACAAGAGAAATCTTACCAATGAAATTCTTTGTGTAGCATATACTCAGTGTATTTAAATTGCTTATAGTAGATATGCAGCCATAGCAAACTGGCATCTAATTCTACCTGATCTCAGAAGCTAAGGAGGCTCCTGCCTTGTTAGTCCTTGGATGGGAGACTGCCTGGGAATACCAGGTGCTGCAGGCTAGGGAGAAGGACCTGGCAATGCACTCCCAAAATAATCCGCTATTGAAAACCCCATGAATAGCAGAGAAGCACTGACAATAGAAGCATTGACAATGACACAGTGTCAGAATATTTTTTCTATTGTATACAGGGTCTCTATGAGTCAGATTTGACTCGATGTCACCTAATAACAACAATATAGTAGATTTATACATTTCTGGAGCAGAGTGTGATAGGAAATGTGAGTTTCAGGCAGACAATTACCAGAGTGTAATATGGAGTTATTTCACACTGAAAAGCTCCCTTTGAGTAAGTGATGGCCCACATATATCACTTAGAGACTCTCCCATATGCCAAATCAGAGCATATCTTGATATGACGAGGAAGGACCCCAAAACAGCATTGGAATATTGAGCAAGCCTGGTCCACCTTACTCTATCCTCCATAGGACCTTGCACATAGGCTCCACAACAGCCTTGCATTGTACCCACCATTGTTGTTGTTGTTGTTAGGTGCCGTCGAGTCAGTATCTGACTCATAGCGACCCTACATACAACAGGGGAAATACTATTGTCAGTGCTTCTCTGCTGTTCATAGGGTTTTCAATGGCAGATTGATTATTGGGAGCGGGTTGCTAGGTCTTTCTCCCAAGCCTGCAGTATCTGGTGTTCCCAGGCGGTCTCTCATCCAAGTACTAACCAGGCCCGACCCTGCTTAGCTTCCGAGATCTGACAGGATCGAATACCACAGGGCTATATCTGCAGGCGTACCCACCATTACTGCTGTATAAAAAACTGTCAGAACAGCTATACTGCAACCTCCTTGAACACAGGACCACCTGCTTCTGGTTATCACCTCTTGGGTAGGACATTTGGAGAGGCCCTTGATACCTGTGATAATTAAAGAATTAACTAACTAGATATGCTGGATGAACTTCAGAGAATAACTGTAATGCAGTTTGTATTTTGTGTAAAACCAAATTTATAATTGTTTGGCATAGTCTCTGAAGACTGCTTTATAATCTCCAACATTCTGTTTGTTTTTAAGGAGCCTCTTTTGGCTTCAGGGCGAGCATCTGATAAAGGAAATGAAAAGCTTGTTTAAAAATATAAGAAAATCTGAGCCATGTGTGTTTGAAGAAGTGTGCTTAAAGGAACCAAGAATTTATGGGAAGCTAAGCTATCTGCACAAGCCCTCCAACTCCTGATAAAAGAACTTCCACTTGATTGGTGGGTTGCCTTGTTTTAGTCAAGAGAGGCTAGACCACACTTTGGGAGCAATACCTAAATCTGAGTGGCTTAACACAAACATTTACTGCTTTGCTTATGCTACATGAACATTATGGGTAGGCAGAGAGTAGTCTATTCATCTTGGTCACTCAGTGAACTGGGTCAACAAAGATTCCATCTCAGCACATGCTCCCATGATCAAGCAAGCAAGCAGGGTAAAGAGAATCCCCAGCCCACACACTGGCTATTAAAACTGCCATCTGGAACTGACACACATCATTTAGGCTCCCATTTAGTTGGCTAAAGCAGGTGCTATTGCCAGGTATGACTTCAACAGAGCAAAGAACAGCTAGCCTTCCTTCCAAATGCTAGAACAGAGATGACTTCAAATATTGGTGAGCAAACAAGAGACTACCACAGTCAGTGATTTTGTAAGAGGACCTTCAGTTTTCAAAATGTACCTGATAATGACCCTCACCAGTACATTAAAAGCAGATTTTGACCTCAAGGGCTGGATGCAGGTGTGTCTCCACTGTTGTTTCATAAAGTCATACTCCTTTGTTTCAAACTTCCACAAGCAAACAGAAAAAAAGAAACAAGGGTTATGGTTTGAATCTAAAATGTCCCCCAAAGATCATGTGTTTGAATTCATCCTCAGGTGGTGCTGCTATTTGTGGAGGGTGTGAGAATGTGGGAGGTAGGATTTATGTGGTGGAAATAGGCCAATGGGCCAGGACTTTGGGGGGTTTACCTGGATCCCTGGTTCTAGTGGGCTCTCTCTGCTCCTGATTCGCCATGATGTGAAGTCTGCTGCCACATGCCCTGCTGCTAGTTGCCCCACTGCTTATGGCTGCCTTGCCTTTGTGGACTGAAACCCTCTAACTGTGGGCCAAAATAAATCTTTCCTCCCGTAAGTTGTATCTGTCAGGTGTTTTGCCACACTGACGCTAACACAAGCTAACACAGAAAATTAGTACCAGAAAATAGTCATTGCTGTGTGAAAAATTGTCCTTGTAGCTCTGAGGCCCTCAGAACTTGTTTGTGGGAAGAATTTGGGACACGGTCAACAGAAACCCTTGAGTGCCATGAACAGAGCTTGAGGCAGCTCTGGTGCGAATTTGGAAGATCTGAACACTGACAGAGATGCAGAAAGGAAAGGAAGGGCTAAAGGGGTTTCAGAGGGAAATGAAGACACTATTGGGAACTGGTCAGGAGGCCTTTCATGTTGCTTGCTGGCAAAGACTTTGTCTGTGGTTTGCTCATGTACTAAAGATTGGAGTGAGGCTGAATTCAAAAGTAATGGACTAATTAACTTGACAAGGAAGAGTAAATTTTTTTTAAAAAAATCCTAAATATTGAGGCTGTGACTTGGTTATTACTAGATGCTTTTAGCCAGACTTGTGATGGAAAAAAAGGATCAAAAAGTAGAGCAGGAATGTTTTTAAAAATGAGCAGTTTGGTGAGAAAAGAAAAGCCATGTGTTTAAAGTTGAGGACAAAGCAAGTTTGGGTAATGAGGCTGTAGTGCTTCAAGAAACAATACCATTAAAGAGAAACCAAGCACTTTGCACTAAAACAATAGGAGGAATGCCCTGAGGGAAAAATGGGAGTTTTCTAGACCCCTCCCATGGAAGGCTCTAGGGTGTGAAATAGAAACTCATTTGAAAGATATTCTTTTGAAAAGAGAGGGTCTGAAAAGGGAGTGCCTCTGGGCTGCCCTATTGGAAAGGGACCACCCAGGGAAAGGGTTTCCCTGCCCCCCCCACAGAGGCCACTGCTGCAGCTGTGGTTCAAAGGGGCCCAGCTGCCACTTGAGCTAGCAGCTAGCATCATCCACATGGTGCTGGTTTTGCAGGCATGAATCATGTAAGAGTTAAGGAGCTGTGGAGGCTGCCAAAAGATTCCAGAGAACAGCATGCAAGGCCAGGCAATGTGTACCAGGGTAAGACTCCTTGCACAGAGACCCTGATGGGCCAGTGTATGAAGCTTTGAGGGTGAAGTCCAAGCTGTAACAGGATGCTGGAGAGGCTAGAAATGTAAAATGCCTGCTGAGGAAGGCTACGAGCAACAAATGGAGCCATCCTAAGAGAGCCATGTATATTGCAAATGGCAAGGCCATAGGCACAGAACTGTCCAAGCCTGTTCAAGCCCAGATGATGCCACTATGTGCACCAGGTGCCAGACATGGAGCTGCAGGGTTCAATGTTTGTCCAACTAGATATAGATCTTGCTTGGGACTATCTTTCTTCACTGTGTCCCCATTCCTCCCTAAGAAATGGCCTGGAGTCTCAATGGAAACTATGGACTTGGACTTTTGAACTATGTTGGGACTATTATGCTTTGGGGACTCTCGAATTGGGACTGAATGCATTTCTCATTAGGAGATGGCCATGGAGCTCTGGGAATAGGAGAGAAGTCTTATGGTTTGAATCTAAAATGCTCTCAAAGGTCATGCATTTGAATGCTTCATTCCCAGGCAGTGGTGGTGTTTGTGGGGGCTATGGAACTATGGGAGGTGAGACTTAGCTGAAGGAAGTAGGCCACTGGGGGTGGGCCTTTGGAGGTTTTACCTAGACCCCCAGTTCCAGTGAGCTCTCTGCTCCTGATCCACCATGATGTGAAATCTTCCGCCACAGGCTCTGCCATTAGTTGCCTGGCTACCATGCCTGCCCTGTCTATATGGACTGAAACTGTTAGCCAAAATAAATCTTTTCTCCCATAAATGAAGTTGTTTCTGTTGGGTGTTTTGCCATAGTGATGCAAAAACTAATGAAGATAGAGAGGGACTCAAATCTATCTTCAGGTTATTCCCACTCTCCCAGACACATTCACAGGATGAGACAGTACAGAGTCCAAAAGACAGTGTTTCAGGAATATTGGGTGCTGTGGAGGTATAACACAAGATACGGAATTTGGTGGAGGAAATGGAGGAGCAAGGGTGACGTCAAGAAAGAGGCAGTGCTGGGACAAAATCTTGAAGAACTCTTTGATGTGTGCCCACAGTACAAGGGTAAGGAAGAGGAAGGGACATGGACAAGGTCCTTGGGAGCATGGCTCTCTGGTCAGCCCTCCTGGCCTGTCCTGGAAATGAACTCCTTACACATTAACCACATACCTGTGACCTTGAGTACATGCCTTCCTCTCTCTGATCACAGTCTCTTCCTTTATAAAATGAAAGCTTACAGTCAAAGCTCATTTTTAGAAACAGAACTCAACAATACGATTGCAAAATTTACTAGGGAAAGTAAATTAGTAAGGATAGCTACTAGTGCTTTGAATAAGAAATGTAATGAGGTAAACTTGCCCTATCAAAGATAAAATCATACTTTACAGACACAGGAATTAATTTTGCTCAAAACATGGCATAATCCAATGACAAGTCACATTGATTGAAGGAATAGAAAAGAGAGTTCTGTCCTACGGAAATAAACACCCATATACATAAGTTTCTTTGTATAAGACTACCCATTTCAACATTTTTAATGGTAATATTTATAGAACAACCTAGGGGTTAATTAAAGAAGAAGGGTTAGATAAATTTTGGCTACCACCTCTTTGTAGAATGCTATGCAACTATCTTTACTTGAAGCCGCAGTCCTTTGGCATCGATCCCATCAGATCTCGGAAGGTAAGCAGGGTCAGACCTGGTTAGTACTTGGATGAGAGACCACCTGGGAATACCAGATCCTGTAGACTTGGGAGACAGACCCAGCAACCCACTCCCAAAACTCAATCTGCCATTGAAAACCCTATGAACAGCAGAGAAGCACTGACAATAGTGTTTCCCCTATTGTACGCAGGGTGGCTATCAGTTGGATACAGACTCGAGGGCACCTAACAACAACATTCAACTATTTACAAAGAATGAGCTATTTCCTATTTCTTGAGACAGAAGAATCACTATGTGTAAAAAACAAATGTTAAAAAAGTATTTGAGTAGCCTGATCACTCTGGAAGTTAAAAATATGTTTGTAAATATATTGACAATTTTCCAGATGGACTCTCACTTGATTGTTTATAATAGTTACTTTGGGGGGACACGGGATTAGGTTGAAAGATGGTAAAGGCAGATTATAAATTTTACCCTTTCTAGTGCTTTTTCACAACAATATATATTTCTTTATTCACTTTTAAAACAATATTTTTAATTTGAGAGGTGGGTTGAGCTGTTTATCCACCAACGAGAAATGCTTCAAACTCAAATATCCCAAGTTTTTAATTTTATTTCCAGGTGATATGGAGTCATGGTCAATTTTTGAGGAGACTGACCCGGTCACAGCTCTAGAAAACTTGAGTAAACAGCTCTTTATCTTGTTCTATCCTGTTTTGCTCAGCTTTTCTTTCCAGTGTCTGCCTGCCTCCTCCTTTATTTTTGCCAGCAGTCAGCAGGTTTTCTTTGAGTTTTTCTTAGTCAAGCATGCAACCTTCAAGTTCATTTCTCTCTGAAGATCTTTATTGTTTTCCTCTTTTCCAACCAAAATTGGTTTCTGAAACCAATTCTACTGTGCTGCTTGTTGAGTTTCCAAAAAGGCTTCTTGCAGTCAGGGTTTAATTTCCCATGGTCCCTGGGAGGGTGAAAACACTGGGCAGGGAGGCAGGGCACCTGGCTTCTGGCCCTGGCTTGCCACTGGCCTGAGGACTCGCCTTCCTGGAGCCTCAGTTTTTTTTGCTAAAATACCAGGGGGAAGTCAGAGCAGAAGCCTTGTAAGACCCCAGCCAGTCCTGACCTTCTCAGATCTCAAAGCAGTTAGGGGACAATGGGACTCAAAAACCCAGGCCATAGAAGAGGAAACAACCTCAATTCTCCTGTGTCAAGGGTTCAAAACGACAGGGGAGAGCATCTTGGTTATGGTTCCATGACAGCATTTAATTAGACCTGGCTGGAACTTCAAGGGAACCGGCAGAGCTGCACCCAGAGAGCTTGAGGCTGTGCCAGGTGCCATAGAAACCAAATGCCTCCTCCTCCGTGGAGAGAAAGGTCCTGGAGTGGAGTGACCGGCCCAAGAGTTGTGGGTGGGGAGCCAGCGTGGGTGGGGAGCCCATGGGGCGTGGTGGCGCATGCCTGTGATCCCAGCAACTTGCGAGGTGGAGGCAGGAGGATTGCAAGTTTGAGGTCGGAGGCAGCCTGCATAACTTAGCAAGATCCTGACTCATGATTAGAAAACAAACAAGATGGGCACCCCCATGCTTCCACTTGGCCTGTCCAGGGACAGCATTCTGTAGGGAACTGGCTGTGGAGTTAAACCAATCTGAGTTCAAAGCTTTGGTATGGCAGCGGCTACCTTTGTTATTTGATTTTTAAAGGGAGCTCATGTCTTCACAGGCGCCATTCCCAGTTCCTCGCATTCTCCCCTCCCTGGCCTCATCCTCTTTGCCCTGCTCCTTTACAATCCCACCTGGGGTCTCCTCTCCTCTTCTAGCCCTCCTGCCTCCTTCACTCAGGCCAGTGCACCCCCTACACACTCTCTCTCTCACCCTGGGTGCCCACATCCTTTCTTTTTTGGTACTTTCCATGGAGGGCTGTGACTCTAGGGAGCGCAGATCCCTGACTTACGTGTCTCCACAGCAATGGGTACAGAGCAAGTGGCCAGGGAATATGAAATGTGAGACATCTGTGACAAAATACAGAGGGCTGTGGGAACACAGAGGAGAGGCTCTATCCGTTCTTTGTTCCCTGCACTTGTCTATGTCTTGTTGTTGTTAGGTGCCATCGAGTCAGTATCTGACTCATAGCAACCCTAAGTAAAACAGGCAAAACACTATTGTCAGTGCTTCTCTGCTGTTCATAGGGTTTTCAGTGGTGGATTATGTTTTGGGATTGGGTTGCCAGATCCTTCTCCCAAGCCTACAGCACTTGGTGTTCCCAGGCAGTCTCCCATCCAAGTACTAACCAGTCCCGAACCTGCTTAGCTTCCGAGATCTGACAGGATCAGATGCCACAGGGCTACAGCTGCAGGCTTGTCCATGTCTCAAGGATGTAGAATTTAACCATGGCAGACGCTCTGCATAAATGGTTGCTTTCAAGACAGTAAATGAAGTCTTCCGAGAGACATTGTTTCTACCAGTCCTTCACATCTCAGTGTGATGTTGACACTGCCTTGCCTGCCTCTCTTAAGGTTCTCATCTTGTAAGAGCTTGTTCCAGGTCAAGTATCAGGCAGCAGCAGAGAGAAGAGAGGAAGATGGAGAATGAGCGAAAGGGGAGTCAGCGCTTCTTTCTTCCATTATTTATTTATGTATTGTATTAAGTATTTTGATTATTCATATTTATGGGGTATGGAGTTGTAATTCAGCACATGCATAGACTGCAATTATCAAATCAGGATTGTTGACACTTCTGTCTCCTTAAACATTTTACAAGAACAAAAACAAAAAGAACAACAAAACATTTGGTTTACGTGTAGCAATAATTGTATGTATTTATGAGGTATAGTGTGATGTTTTTACAACTTGCACACAGGACAATGAGATCCACGATGGGATCTTCACGGAATTGCAGCCTGTATTTTGCGCTCTTTCTCTCCCTCTTTATGCCCCTCTGTTCCTCCCACTCCCCCTCCTGATTTTCCAGTCCCCTTCCCCTCCCCCTGGTTCCCATCTGCCTCCTGATGGGTCCCCTTGTGTTTTCCTATCTTTCCTGGAAGACCAGTTTATCCCCCTTGTCCACGCCCCAGGCTGGCTCCCCTTCCCACCCCAGAGGTTGTCTTTCTGCACACTCCCTGTCCTCTGACCCTCCAGGAGACCAGGGTCCCCTGGGCCTCTGCTCAGGCTTCCATCTCCACCCCGCCTGCCAGCAGCAGTTTGTTTTCTTGCTTCTGTGCTGAGAAACTCAGCCCTGATTTGGAGGGAAGTGTGAACAAATAGACCTGAGGCAATTCCTGTTCTCCACTGCCTCACCAGGAACAACTGTAGCTGGCCTGCCTTCTCCCTCCCCTTCTCCCGCATTGCGCCCTCATGTTGGCAACACTGCGGGATTGCAGGTTTGCATCTCGGTCAAGGCTTCATTCCTGACAGTGCTGTGACCTTTTGCTTTTGTTTCTCCTGGCCTGAGTTCCGCTAATGCATCATACCTTTGTTGGTAGTGGGCACTGAAGCTACAGAAATCCTAAGACCGACTTCATGGCAAGCACTAAACGAGGTGATGTAGAATGGGCATCCGGGGGCAGAGATTTATCCCAGGAGATGTCTGTTCACTCTCGGAACCTGTGCCTCCCTGGCCCATGGAATTTCCTTGGCTTCCCAGAGAGCACTGTGGGCAGGGACACCTGTGGCCTGTGTGTTTCTTCGCACCAACCCTGTGGCAGACATCACCAATCAAACCTAGACTTCATTTGGGATTCTCCTCAACACAGTGCACCTGGGAACAGTGACCATACGCTAGAAGCTGAAACCCATGTGCCAGTATGAGAAGAAAAGCACAACTCCAGAGTCAAGGTTCCTCTGAAATGCAAATTTGACAATCTCTGTAGATCAAATGCCTTCAGCATCTATGCAGAATACGTTTCTACCTGCCTCAGAGGTTTCTTGTGATAAGTAACATTAAATATTACAGAAGCACATACATTTGTTGTTGTTAGGTGCCATCAAGTCACATGTGATACATAGCAACCCTCATGGGGTTTTCAATGGCTGGTTGTTTCGGGATTACCTTGGGAGTGGATTGCCATGTCCTTCTCCCATTTTTGTGGTGCTGGGAATCAAACCCAGGATCTCAGAGACTGCAGAGTGGTGCTCTACCAACCGAGCTAAATCCCAGCCCACACACATTAATATTCATTTTCTCTCCTATTCTATTTCTGGACAGACCTTCCCTCTGCTTCTCTATAAGCAGATAATCATTATTTGCCATCCTCACAATGAATGGTGGAGATTCAAAGCGCTGGCACTTTGAGCCTGACACCTTTATATCAAAGGAGGCAAGAGATCTAAAGTTGAGACTCGATTATTCCGACTCCCGCTTTCCTCATGTGCCTCTGTGCACAGCTGCACCAGGATGGCCCCCAGATGTCTCTGCCTTGCCTTAGTTTCCCTTCCATCCTCTGGCTAGTTTTGAGGATCCATCAAGGTAAGCTGGTGGGTGGTTTTCTTGAAGCAAAGCCAAATGCTAGGTCCTAATCTGACCTGTGGGGCTGGCCGGGAGCTGGGGAATAGGAAAGGTGGGTCTGTCCCCACAGCACAGGTTCCCGCCACTTGGTCTTCTTGGTTTGCTGCAGTGTGGGTGTAGGAGGGAGACCCTAGGTCTGCTCCATGGAAGTCTTGAGCATCGTCTTTCCTCAGCTCCCTCAGGCCCTTCAAAAGCTCAGGAACAAACGTCCCCAAGTGTGTCCTCTTGGGAAGGGGGACAGCAGAAGAGGCCAGCAAGCGCAAGTGCTTTACCTGATCTCTGTCCCCCCAGAGGCTCCCACGGGGCTGGCGGAGGTGGATCAGGAGGCACTCGGGGGCTCAGCACACATGGAGTCCTCACTCTCAGGTCCTATGAATGCCTGCTGTGCACTGTGGCACAAGGGCTCCCTGCTTGCCTTAGTCCTGCCCTGGGCCTGGCAAGTATGGAAGAAACGTAGTGAAAGTACAAAATGCCCAATGGGGACAGGACATTCGAGAGAGTGGGCCTCAGAGTCAGGAGATCTGGGTGCAAATTCCAACACCACCACCTAAATTATGGAATACCACATAGTTGGACTATAATATTTGTCTTCATCTCTAAACTGGAGGTAATAATGTCTCCACCCCCTCAGGGGTGCTGTGAGGATTTAACTAGATACTACCTTAATATAGCCAAGGAAATGTAACTAAGAATAAAAGCACAATTCATATTAGCCTGTGCAATATTGACATGAATAGGGAAGAGGAAGAAAACAAATGTCTCCCCCATGCCAGGTCCCAGGCGAGGTGCTTATGTGGGCTTGCCCATGTGAACCCCCAGAACTATTTCCTAAGGTGCTATGACCCCTATTTTTACGTGAGGACAGTAAGGCCACAGAGAAGCAGGAACATGCCCTAAGATGTCCTGTGGGTATGAAGTTACGGTGTTTATACTCAGGTCCCTGAAATTCCAAATTCCTTGCTCTTTCCTTCCACTGAAGCCATTGCTGATTGGAAATCTGCTGAATAGATGCGTGGCTCCTCCATTGCCCGTTACGTTTGCCTGGGTGGCTTCTTAGACACGTCTCCTCCAGAGTTCCAGGTTTTGATCAGAATCAGCTGTGAATCTGTATTTTTAATAGGCAGCCCCAGGATAAGCAGGAACTGCCAAGTCTGGGCACTACAGCAGGCAGGGCAAGCTCTAAGGCCCCTTCTACCCCTCAATTTTTTAAGTCTCATGAGAAAGAGTTGAAGCATTTATCAACTTATAAGAAGAAAGTGCATTGCTAAGGAAAAGGCTGGCACTTTCTAAAGGCTATATAATTAAAGCCCAATGGATTAAAATTCCTTTAAGAAATGAGTAATACAAAGATTAAGGCACATCTGATATGGCTTCCTGATGGCCCCTGAAAGATTTATAGGCAAAGGATAAATCAGCCCCGACGAGGAAGAAGAAAATGCATCTTATTTCTCACACCTTGCAGTGGAAGGTAATTGTAACGGAACAGAGTGCTGGCTGGCGACCATCGAGCCAGCACCAGAAAAGGCTCTGCAAGTCTATTCTCAGATGAAGGAAATATAAATCCCCCTTCCAGTGGGCAGGGAAGGGCTGGGCGTCAGTCAGGAGTCTGGAGACTTGGCACATCAAATTCCTTCCTTGGGCAGATTTTTTTTTTTTAATCACACACAGAAAATGAGCAAAGTAACTTAGAGTAATTAGGAGGTAATGAAGTTGTCAGAATAAGCTATTGACCAAAGAGCAGACGAGGGAATAGATGAAAAATTTAAACGTTTCTAATTTAGCCGATGTGGGAGCTCCACATCCTCTGCCCATGTGGGAATGATCTCAGGGCCTAATGGATGCGATTTCTGGGCAAAGCAGACCGTCCCAGAAGGCGAAGGAAGGAGGGATTGGAATCAAAATCCAAAATGGTAATGTGATAGTCATGGAAATTATCATCAATCCCTTACCTTTTTATTCATCTCTGAAAAGTACAAGAACATATATTATGTTGTTCAACTTGCACAGGAACTTAAAAGAGAAGAAATACCTGCAGATATAAGTGCAGAAACTCTGGGTCAGAGGATGTAGTGACAAGTTAGGGCCCAGGGCCATGGTGTGCAGAACGGCACCTGACACATGGAACATATCTGATATTTGTTGTTGTTGTTAGGTGCTGTTGAGTCGGTATCTGACTCATAGCGACCCTATGTACAACAGGTGAAACATTGTTGTCAGTGCTTCTCTGCTGTTCATAGGGTTTTCAATGGCTGATTGGTTTTTGAGAATGGGTTGCCACGTCCTTCTCCCTATCTGATACAGATTTTAAAAAAAGAAACCTGCTCCCCTTTCTCACTTTGTTACTCAGTAAAGCATTGCTAACTCAACAGTAAGGTAGCAGGAAGGACCGGATACGCTTTCACTTCAAAAGAAGCCCGGTAGCCAACAAACACAGAATTTGAGAGCTGTAAATTCACGGCATCCTCAGGTGTGGACATTCCCTCATGGGCACTGTTTTTGTTCCTACCCTCCCGATGACCAGCAGGCACAGCACGGCGGCTCTCGCACACTCGCAGGCTCCCCCAGCCTCAGCAGGGCTGCTTCTCCAGGTTCATCCTTCCTTGCCCTCCACAAGGCCGGGGCTCCCTGTTGCCCGGCTCAGCCTGATCGCTCCGCTTAGCCCAGGACAAGCTCCCATGGGTTCTGCCTTGTCAGCACAGAGTAGGAGAGCCTCTTGTGGAGGACAGGGGCCCAGAAGACCCAGGAGGGCTGGATCGCCAGGAAGAGAGGAGAGTCCAAGGAGGAAAACCAGGGGTCTGGGTGGCCTGTGGCCCCAGCCCCCTAAGCTTGGGTGGCAGTGCTACCTAACCACGTGCCCTGGGAGTTCAAGGGAGCTCACTTCAACTAGGGCTGGGGTTTAGTTCAGTTGGTAGAGTGCTGCTCTGCACTCTCTGAGGCCCTGGGTTTGATCCTCAGCACTGCAAAAATGGGAGAAGGACTTGACAGCCTGCTCCCAAAACAATCAGCCATTGAAAACCCTATGAACAGCAGAGAAACACTGACCTAATACCAGACATGACACAGTGTCAGGGAATATTTCATTCTGTTGTGCATAGGGTCAATATGAGTCCGACCCTGATTTGACGCAACCTGACAACATTTCAACCAAAGGAAGCCAGGGTAAGGCGATTAGGAGAATGAGGAAAGAAACAAAAGGTGCGTAATGAAAGTGGGTTTAGAACTTACTCTTCTTCAACCCCTGCTTAATTCCCCTCCTTCTCGGATGTCTCCCTCCACCTGACCTCTTCTCCCAGAGATTGGGTATTTTCCTTACCCAGTGACACATGTTGATGTTGTTAGGTGCCATTGAGTGGTAATCGACTCATAGCGACCCTTATAGGGTTTTCAATGGCTGACTGTTTCGGGCTTGCCTTGGGAGTGGGTTGCCACGGCCTTCTCCCATGTTGCGGTGCTGGGAATCGAACTTGGGAGCTCAAAGACTACAGAGCAGCGCTCTACCAACTGAGCTAAATCCCAGCCCCAGTGACACATAGCCAATGCTAATTTGGCCATAGTCAGAACACACAGATCTGAGAATTGGGCTGGAGTCGGGAGTGGGTCGTCTCAGTATGACATCACATGACCCACATGTAGGGTCGTGGTGTCCTGATTCCTCAGTGTGGACTCTGCTGGCCTAGAGGTCTTAATTGCCAGGGAAGGATGCTACTCCCACGGGATACACCACTGGCCAGCTTACACTGGAAGTTGAGACTATCACCTGGCTAGATGGGGCTCCTCTTGACACCAACCCAACAGGCCAGGAAGGGGCCCACTACACTGGACAACTGATTGACCTCCTTACCCAGGGGACAATGCCCTGTCCCTAGGCACGGAGACAACTGGAAGGACTCCCAGAGTCAGCAGTAAAACCCAATTCAGAACAAGAGAAACTCATTAAGGGAAGCTTATAAAAGACTCAGAGTTTCAGGGCTATGAGTCTGTGTCATCCACTACTCTCAGGACCACAAATGAACAAACAAAAAACAAAAAGCTGCAATGCTGATTAAAACCTGGGGGAAATGGAAGGGTAATAAGAAGAGACACCATGAATATTACCCATCATCTCCTGACCGGTTCTAGAGCTGAGTAGCTATGCATCCTTGTTAGATACACAACAAGCAAGGGCTCTTCTTCCTTTCCTGACTTCTCTATTTTGTAGGAGGACAGTGACCGATGCTCACCTTCACCATTTAGTTCCTGGGAGGTCCTCAGACCAGGAGGAGCCTCAATTATCCCAGGGGAGATCCTGGTCTGGAGAGGTACATAGTCTCTGACAGAACTTCCCGACAGCCCTTGGTAGGGAGAAGGTAAACATGTTTCTTTTTCATATTGGATTATGCTTTTGCCCAGCATTGAAGAAAAATGCTATCAAGTGAGAGTCAGAAGCAGATAGAAATGTGAGAAGGGGCACTGAGTAGCAGAAGGAAAAAATTGCTCTGGTCCTGGACCTATTTGTCCTCAAATCCTTTCTCTGCCCGTCTCCTGTAGTAAATGTTATTTTGGTGGCTCCCTAGTAGATCAAGCCCTCCCTTTGAATCCAGGCTGGCCTATGACTCACTTTTGTCAGTAGAATGCGGTGGGGGTGATGCCTCATGAATTTTAGGAATGAGGCTTAAGGAGGCCTAGCATTTCTGTTGTTGCCACCTTCAAATCCAGCTGCTGTGTGAGAAATCTGTCTGCCCTGGGACTACCATGCTGTGAGAAAGTCCAGGCATAAAGGAAAATCAAGGAACTCAGCCACAGGGAGAGCCAGGGTAGACTGTGCTGGCTGGGCCACCCCTGCCCTGGTCTCACCAATGTCCAACACCAATCTGCTGGCCCTACAAGCAAACCACCCTCCACAGCCCCAGTGAGCTGTCCCGGCTGAGGCTAGTTGGAGAACAAGTTCTGCTAGCTCAACCTAGACCTGATTTTGTAGAATAACAAGCAAATAAAGCCAGAACTTTTTAAAAAAATTTTATTTTAGTTGTACAAATGTATGGGCTGGAGTTTAGCTCAGTTGGTAGAGTGCTGCTCTGCCCTTTCTGAGGCTCTGGGTTTGATCCCCAGCACCACAAAAATGGGAAAAGGACCTGGCATCCCCCACTCCTGAAATAATCCTGAAAGAGTCATTCATCAAAAACCCTATGAAGGTCTCTATGAGTTGGACCCAACTCTAGGGCACCTAACAATCACCACCACTAAAACAGTATAATTCAAATCAGGTGTACAGTATGTAATGATCCAATCAGGGGAGCCAACATTTCCATCCCAAAAGTTTTGATGAACATGCACAGTTGTACATATTCACGAGGTACAGTGTGATATTTCCCCAAACACGCCCTATATGCACAGATCACATCCGGGTACCTTCCGCTTCCATCTCCCAGTTACTTTGACTTGAAGCCTTTGAGCCCGCCTTTTGTAGTTATTCATTCAATGCATAACAAGTTATTGTGAACCGTGGTCATCCACGGTACTGCAGAACAAGCAGCAGGTTGTAGACCACAGAATTGTAGGCTGGGGTGGGACACAGTGAGAGACCACAGGAATACCCTGTTACACCTTCTCTGAGGTTCCTTGCCAGGCAGAGTAGCCACTGGGGACCCCTGGAGGCAGGGAGGAGGAGGGGCCACAGGAGGAGCAGAAGGAGGAGGAAGAGGAAGAGGAGGAGGAGGAGCCAGAGGAGGAGCAGGAGGAGGAGGAGGAGGAAGAGGGATGAGGAGGAAGAAGGAGCCTTCAGTGGCTCTTCTGGCTGAAGCTTCTCTGTGGTTCTAGCTCTTTCCAGAAGGATGTTCTGTGCTTCCGACTGATTTTGCTTGTGCTCCATCCTGCTGCCTCTCTCTCTTGTCCCTCCAGCTGAGGGCTGAGGGTGCCTCCTGCTGTTGCTCAGCACAGTCCCTATTTCTCTCCGTTCCTCTATTTCTTGTGTAATTAACTCCCCAAATTATTTTTCTCAGAAGAAAATGAGTAATTTCTGTTTTGCTGGTTGGATTCTGACTGATTCACCATCTGTTTTAGTTTTCTTTTCTTTTTTTTTTTTTTTTGCGGTACTGGGGGGTTGAACCCAGGGCCTTGCGCCTGCATGCTCTGTAAGTGCTGGACCACTGAGCTGTGCCCTCAGCCCATGTTTTTTACTTTTTTTGAGACAGGATCTCGCTAAGTTACACAGACTCCCTCTGATCTCAAACTTGTGATGCTCCTGCCCCCGCCTCCTGAGCCGCTGGGATTCCAGGCGTGCGCCGCCATGCCCGGCTGATCCATCATCTGTTGCAATGAACAGACTATCCCTGATCCCTTCTACTTGTTCCTTCTTTTGCCATGCTCTTGAGCCCCCACCACAGTGTGAATGCACTCTTTCGCTGCAGGTCTGTCCCTGGACCTCTGGGATTATCCTGCCTCCACACCCTATCAGAGGGTAGTAGGCAGGAAGAAACGGAATAGAAGGCCTCGCCATGTGCTTCCCCGCCCGCTGTGATACGAACATCAGTGTGAGCCTCTCATGGAACAAAGGCTGTGGTCTGGTGGTCAGTGCTTCCTTGACATATAGTACCTTATAAAGAGCATCCTCGCTAAAAAGAAACAGAATTTAAGTCACTCCTCAGTTTTACATTCATCCAGGAAGGCTGGAAGACTGAAAATTCCACCCCCTTATCAAGACAGCAGCCTGAATTTCTAACCTTTTGAAATGCCTGCCCCTGAGCTCAGTCCTTTGAGAACACTGGGAATCCATTAACCCCTTTTGGGCACAAGCTCCAAGGCCCAAACCCCACTATAAAAGACCATGTGACCTGGGCTCTGGGCAGCGGTAGCCTCTACTGCTGCCCCTCCTTCATGCCTTGAAATTGTACCCTCTTTATAACCTATAACTTTAATAAACTTTAACAACAACATATTCTATACAGGGCTAGGGTTTAGCTCAGTTGTTAGAGTGCTGCTCCATACTTCCTGGGGACCCAGTTTCAATCCTAAGCACTGTAAAAATGGGAGAAGGATGTGGCAGCCCACCCCGGACACAATCCCAAAACAATCAGCCATCGAAAGCCCTATGAGAGTCCCTATGAGTTGGACAGGACTCAACATCACTTAACAACAACCATAACAACAATATTCCATACTACAATTTGTATGTCTCTTATAATTTCTTTTTTACGGAGAAACACAGACAAACCAAGGTACCTGCTGCTGGGAGGGTAGGCAATTGCTGATGGGGAGGCACCTGCGCTCCAGGCCTGCTCTTCCTTCTGTAGACCTGCTTTGCACCTGCACCTCTCTCCCTCTCCCTCTCTCTCTCCCTCTCCCTCTCCCTTTCCCCTTCTCTCCCTCTTCCTCTCCATCTGTCTCTTTCTCTCTCCCCCTCTCTCTCCCTCTCTCTTCCTCTGTCTCTCTCAGTCTCTCTCTCCTTCTTTCCCCCCTCTCCCTCTCCCTCCCTCTCTTTCTCCCTCTCTCTC
>VMDO01018912.1:0-41052 GCA_007922755.1 Pedetes capensis
TTTTTTTTTCCTGAAAAACCTCAATTAGTTTGCTACAAAAGCCAGTTTGTTTAAAAAATTCACTTTTCACTAATAGATGGAATTAATTGGCAAAATATCAGAGAGTCAAATGTATTAACTAGGATTATGGAATAGTGTTTCAATAAAATAATAGTTTCATGATTCATTCCCCTTTTTTATTTGTACTTTTTAAACCTATTCGTGTAAAAGTATCATACTCACAGATTGATTGCCCAGCAAGGTAAATGTGAAGTCTGTAATGTACTTAAATCTAGTTCTTCACTTGCTTTAATATTTGTACTGTAGAGACTAATACTTACATCACTATTGTTACCTTTAATTTTTTAACTTTGTCACTTTGATCCCTTTACTTGCATTTGGCTATATATCAATGTAGCGATGAAAAATATTTAAGAAATGTAAGCAATAACTCAAAAGAAGCATTGAGAACATTAAACTGAGGTAAACATTACCTTGTTTATAGCCTATTAGCTAGGATTCAATAATAAAATTGATCTTTTTGGCTCATGAATAACATTTACATATATGAATCACTAAACTTCTTTTTCAAGATGGCAGTTTGGCCACATTTGTACATTTTGACTCATTCCAGGGATCCCATTATAATGATAATAAAGGAATAAGAAGGGGATAAAGTTGGTTTAAGAGATAATTCTGAAAAAAATCTGAGAGCAGTACGAGAGAGAGAGAGAGAGAGAGAGAGAGAGAATGGAAGAATGAGATGGTATTAAATTGAGATGCATGTATGGAAATGTCATAATGAGACCCATTAAGTTGTACACTAAAAAATTACTAATAAAATAAGATTACTAGGAAAAAAAATCAAAAAGGGACTGAGGGCATAGCTCAGAAATAGAGCACTTGCAAAAAATGAACCAAGTCCTGGGTTCAACCCCTCAGTTGAATTGACTAAACAGCTTCATATCAAGACATGGTCCTAGGAGCCAACTGTAGGCTCCTGAGGTCAGTGGTGGAGAGTGGTACATTGTAAGGTGTTATGCAATAAGATAAAAAGAAGTATAAAAATAAAGATCTACAATCACATATTACACAAAAACAAGAAAATTGTAATATATAATGTGCCTCAAAATGGTAATATAAATATATCTGTATGTCAATAGAAAAGTCCCACCTTTGAAGTCACAATTAGTAGTTAACATAAACCAAATATTTAGAGACATAAACACAATGAATCAATATTTCTGATCCTTCTCATTCAGAAACACTAAAGTTTTCCTGCACATACATTTTATTCAAAACAGCAAACAAATCCATTAAGTGTGCATTTGTCATGCATCCAGTACAGTAAAACTACTGTAATTAGAAGATTGGAGGATTGCATTTAAGTAATTATTTTTAAAGTACATTGTGAAACTCAATTTCTTCATTTGTAAAATGAGCAGAATAATGATTTTCATGTCATATAGTGACTTTTATCATTAAATGCATCAAGACAAAAAAGTAATTTGGGCTATATCTGGATACACGCTGGAAACTTGGACAGTGTATCTCTATCTCAGTGAATATGGTAGTGGTAAAACTTAGAACTTTAAAGAATATAGATAAATAAAAATAGAGTATATGTAAAACTGGTTATAAAGAGCAGGGCTGGTTGTAGTATAGGACAGGGTAGTTTTACCATTTATTTTAAGTTATTTTGTACTCCAGTATTTAATTTTTAGACATATCTGTAGGTATAGGAGGGCTGGGATTTAGCTCAGTTGGTACAGTGCTGCTCTGCAATCTCTGAGGTCCTGAGTTTTATTCCCAGCATCGCAAAAATGGGAGAAGGACCTGGTAATCCACTCCCAAGGCAATCCTGAAACAATCAGCCATTGAAACCCCTATGAAGGTTGCTCTGAGTTGGTCACAGCTCGACTAGACAGCACCTAACAACAGCATAGATATAGGAAGGCTGAGGTTTAGCTCAGTTGGTATAGTGCTACTCTGAATGCTCTTAGGACCCAGGTTCAATCCCCAGCACTGCAGAAACAAGAGAAAGACATGGCAATCCTCTCCCCAAGAGATCCCGAAACAATCAGCCATCGAAAAATCTATGAGGGTCACTATTAGTTGGACACAACTGGACAGCACCTAACAACAACATAGGTACAAGTAAAATTCCTTGAAAATTTATTCCCATTATATGCATTAATTTATTTGAGGTCTCATATTATGCCTTACATATAATAAATATTGAGTAAACAGTTGTGAATGAGTCAATTATGAGGAAATAACCTATAGAATCTTAATTACCTACCTCATTCTCTCACCACTGACTTTAAAAATAAGTTTCTACTCTATTTTTAGAGTCTGAGTTAATGAAACTTTTACACTGTAATAATGACTTAACTTTTTTCACTTCAACAATCAAAATGCTGTCTAGGAATAAGAAAAATATTATTAGATCTTTGCAGCCAATATGTTTTGTTCTGTTTCAGAACTGAAATTGTCCACTATATCTTCTTTCTCTCCTAGGGATTTTACTGAAATGGAGGTACATTACAACACTGGAAGTTTGCCCATCATACTTAATTCTACCCAAATTCTGCCACTGGCTTTCTGGTTTATCATTATGCCACTCACTAGTTTCTGCCCATGATTTGGAAATGAAGGCAATTACATTTCCGATGATTTACCTTAAAAGAATACACAACTGTACGAGAGACCTTCGTGGAAGAACTGAACTTGAGGTGGGTCTTTACCAGTGACTGAGTAATCTGTAAATTATCTAAGCAATCTAAAACCCAGGTTCTTCCTTTTAAATTGTTGGGGCATCCAGAGAGGAATAATCATATTTACTCTACAAAGTTGTCATGGACCTTAAATGAAATAAGTATGTGTAAATGAATTGGATACTGTGGAGTACTACATCAATTTCAGCATTAATCCCAGACTTAAAGTAATGTCAGTCCTTATTGTGCTAAAAGAAGATAAGACAGTAAAACCTGAAAAATGTCATAAATAATAATTAAGAATTAATCACTATCCAACCTAGAATATCCCATCTGTCATCTAATCTGTAGCAACAAATAATATAAAGTATTAGTGAGACTGTATTTAAAAGGTTTAGCATACTTAGCTAAGTTTACCAATGTCGTGTATTTTGGTAGCCCATAATTATCATTTTGGAGAAAAAAATGTTATTCAATGAGTTTGGAGAAAAAATATTAAGCATGAAACATATTGACATAGGCTTATTGATTCATGCATTATAAGGAACATTTAGAAAATTAACTTGAAAAGAATATTGTTTTTCACCGTTATGATATACTTTCACATGTACATAGTATTTTAATGATATATATCTTTGAAAACTGCAACTTCCAAATATTATTGTTATAGATAAAATAAACTGATTTTGCCACCATCTTTAATCAGGATATACTCTAAGAGCTCCACCTTGAAAAATAATTTTACAAGATAAAATGGAAATAAAAGTGCTTTCAGGAAAAAAAATCAGTTTGCTAACTCTGCTTCCACCAAAAATGGGAAAATACACTTCGTGCATTTAAACTATATCTTAGATTATTTTCATGAATGATACCATAGCTTTTGCTGCAACCTCCATCAAATCAAACTTTAACTATTTACAGTTTTTTTTCCCCCTTGAATAGCAATAACAACTCTTTCCCTGGGGGTAAGGAGAGAGGGGTTAGGTTATAAAAGCTATCTTTAAATGAGTATTTTACTTATGCTGTTTTTCTTGGGCCTAGGAAAGGTTGGAAGTGTTGAAAACTATTCAGGACTTTATGCCATCTGCCCTTATTTCATATGTTCCCTCATATGAGTTGGAACAAAGAAGTGGGCTGGATGGAATTAAAGAATGTATATAAAAAAAAAAGAAAGTAGTGATCAAACGCTGCTGATAAGGAAAGCCAGTGTGCTCCCGGGTGATGTGTGTATTCAACTCCAGGCTGACTCCTCTTATGCTAATACAGCCAATTTCCTCTTTTATTTCATTTCTGGAGCCTGAATCTGCGATCTCTGATAAGGTTCCCAAGGATACCGCCTTCACTCACAAACGGGGAGGTGGAAGGGGGAGTGGATGATGGAGATGTGTAACTCCAAGAGAGCTCTAGTGGATGAATAATTTAAAGCTCCGCCCGGAGATTTGAGGCAAAATGCAGAGATAAGAGACACCACAGGGTCTTCTCTGTTTATTCAGAGCTTCATCTTCCAATGACAGCTGACCTCCAAGGTCAAGGGCATGATGGGAAATAGAACCGACAGTGGGAAAAGGTGCTGCATCCCAGAAGAAAGTAATGATTTATTTTGTGTCAAATGAAAAATTGATCTTTTTTATTTAGCTACTCTTTTTTTGTTGTAAATGTTGTTCTTCATCAGTGGAAAACCTGTGGTTGGAGAAACTTTGCATAAATCACAATGGAGTCCCATGATTTTGAGAAATCCCCATGAGCTCCTTCTTAGCAACTTGATTGTTCTGTTTTGTGATACTGTCTTCCTTAAGGAAAGTAAGGTCAAAATTAATTTTGAAAGAGTATCAAAAGTGTATATAACGTTAGACGTCAAGTGACAAACAGTGTCTGGTCGGAAGGCAGTTTGATCTTCAGTTTCCTTAGCTGCCTACATTTTAAATTTTATACAAAAAAAGCTCTGCCTTTTCTCCTCATTACATTTTTCTAAAGCCTTCCATAATCCCCTTTGCAGAATAACACAACGTTACATAAATTTAACCTAATCAAATCTTTGTTTTCTCACTAGTTTGCTGCCTACATCTCTGAACTTAATAACTTTGCCGTTCCGAAAATTCGAAGCCATTTGTCTCGGGTAGAACCGTGTTGTTAGTTTTAGAACCTTACAAATACTGGCAGTAAGACATGCACCTAGGAAAGCTTTGGTCCCCATTATCAAAACCTTCTGCTGGGTCGCTCCTATTTGTTTCAATAGAGTACAGCCATGACCTCTACAGAGAGAGAGGCAATGTCAAATGCTTCTCAGGGCTGGTTTACATTTCCCTCATAGTCTTCCACTGCTGTTTCTGCTTTCCTCTGTTTGAATGTTACCCATGTTTTCATTCCAGAGCAATCATACCTTTTATCTTTTTTTAGATAAACATGAAAACACATGAAGGTCATTGCGGGGTGAGAGGTAAGATGTGCGTGACCGCCACCCAGCCTCACTAAGTCCCTTTTCCCTCTCCCTTCTCTGACAAACACTCCTTGAAGGTTTCAGTGGACTGAAACAAGTTATGATTCACAGGCTTGCCACATAGAGTGCCCGTACAGGTTGGCCCTCCAAGGGCCCCATTAGGGTGGCGCCAGCCGGCTTGGATTTTAGCACGCACTTTTGCCCATGTCCTCCTTTTTTTTTTCCTCCCAACATTCTTGTTTTTATATTTATAATCTATCAAAGCAAGTGCAAGGTGCTCTATATTTTATTACTTCCTGGGTACATTTTATTCATTTTTGTCCAGGTTTAAAAGAAAGTCACTTGTGTTATTCTTGGCCTGGCTATTTATTTATTTTTATTATTTATTTATTTATTTTTTTGCCTTATTTTTCTTTTGAGTAGTGGAAAGCTAAATGGGAGGAAAAACAGCACACAAAATGAAGCATAAAGTTTTCTTTCCTTTTCTTTTTCTTTGTATTTATTTATTTATTTATTTGGCAGTACCAGAGCATTGCACCCACAGCCTCTGCATGGTAGGCAAGTGCTCTACTATTGAGCTGCACCCTTTGGATCTTTTTATATTTTTTATTTTGAGACGAAATCTCACTAAATTGCACAGGCTGCCTCTAGCCTCAAATCCATGAACTTCCTGCCTCAGCCTCCTGAGTCACTGAGATTACAGGCATACCCACAAGTTCTGACAACTGCTACAAATAAAACCAAACAGAAACTTTGGGGTAATAATGGAATGTGAGTTTTCAAATTAGCTATAATGTAATTTTCTTAACTTAGAAATCACACATAGAGCTGGACACAAGGATGCAAGCTTTTAATCCTAAAGACAGGTGAAGGCAAAGAGGATGGCAAGTTTGAAGCCATCCTATGCAACTTAGTGAGACCCTGTCTACAAATAAAAACATGTAAAATGGGCTAGAGGTGCAGCTCAGTGGTAGAGCACTTGGAAAGTATTTGAGAGGCCCTGGGTTCAGCCCTCAAGTATCACAAAAAAGAAAGAAGGAGGGAAAGAAAGGAAGGAAGGAAGGAAGGAAGGAAGGAAGGGAGGGAGGGAGGGAGGGAGGGAGGGAGGGAGGGAAGAAGGAAGGGAGGAAGGGAGGAAGGAAAGAAAGAGACAAAGAAGAAAGAGAGAAAAAAGAAAGAAGAAAGAAAAAGAAAGAAAGAAAGAAAGAAGAAAGAAAAAGAAAGACAGAAAAAGAGAAAGTTTAATTTTCACATTGAGGAATAGTTCCAAAATACGTTGTACCTTTGATTAAGCATTAGTGAGAAATAAGGTTCATTTCTTAGCAGTTGCTTCTTTCATAGAAAATGCAATTATATATTTCAACAAACTTCACTACACTATAGCCATTTTCAATAAACCAATGAAAAATGTGCTCATTTTGCTAAATAATATGTGCTAATTTATGGTTCTAAAATGTAGAGATCAATATTTCAATAGGGTAAGTGTCATATACAAGGCAAGATAAAAAAGTGAATGTTTAATTTAAAATCCATAATTACTTCATAAAGCAACAAAAATGATGGGATAAGTATGTTTGAAGCCAGGGGAGTATTTTGAGGTGGATTGATGGCAATGTGCTTTTGCTGTCATAATTTTTTGTTTAAACAGTTACTGTATTATTTGCACACATCTCTTGTATGCCTGTGATATACAACATTAACTTTATTTAAAAAGCAAATTTTACTTTTAAAATTTTTGTCCTTGTAAGGGTATGTTTCTACTCCTTTGCCTTCCAAATTACTATTATATATAATCTCTTTTATTTTTATATTGAAAGTAGCTAGGGTTCAAATACAAGAAGCTCAATATTTCCATTTAAAAGTAATATTCAAATTTAAAGATGATTTTAGTTTAAAAAAAAAAAGCAATTCTGAACAAAGACTAAACCATAGTGAAAAGGTAGTTGGCTTTCAGCCAAGAGACCCTTTTCAGAAAGTATGTTTTTGCTCAATAAAATAATGAGAACTTTGCATTATAGTCCTTTTTCATAAATGTATATATGGATCATCATAATATGTTATATTTAGGGTGAGCATTAAAGATATTTTAGTATAAACTTTTAAAGAGGTATTAGTGGGAAACCCTGGCCTAAACCCCATTTCCTTCTAGCCCATGGTGGTTTTTCCATCCCACCATTCTCAAATTATTCTTGTTGATATGAACAAGTGAAAAAATGTCAATTATCATTTCCCAGATCTGTAAGAGGTCCAGAAATCATTCCTGTTCTTTGACCCTTAAAATCCCTAAGCTTCTGATTCCTCTGTCCTAGAAACAACTCAACTACCCTATTGAAAGTTCAACTCTGTGTAACATTTAGGCCTCATCATCCAGTTTGTATGCACCAGGAAGTTCAAGTACTCAAGTACTAAAGCTTTTAACGTGACTAGTTCACAGAATGTATTGTAATAGCAACAAAAATTAATATTGCTGTTTATTTTGAAAACAATCATGTATGTATGAACAGGAAAAATGAGGAGAAAATGGGGGCACTTATCTCACATAGCTTATTAACAAACATCTGTGTTTACTATAGGAACTTTTAATTCAAAAGAATTAAATTAAAATAGAATAAAGTAAAATGATATTAAAATGGCAACAGATGCTCTTGCTATAAGAATAGGCATTGAAGTTACTTTTGCATGGAAGAACTCAATTCAGAAACATTAATTAGAATGTTGGGCATTTAGGCAACATTTAGTCTGATTCCATCATTTTAAATTTGAAGGCCCTGAGGCTCTGAGAAATTGAGTGATTTTCCCAGGACACCACAGCTGCTTTGTACTAGAGGTAAGCATAGAAGACATGTCTCCTCCCCATTCTAGTACAAATGTAGAGGACAGGCCCCATTCTAGGCCAAAAGTGACCCGTTCCCTTATTTCAGGGTTTGTTTGAAAATGGAAATGGATACTCTATACTAAAATGATTTCCTCTGCAAAGACTTTGTTTCTGCAATGTATTTGCAATATCCATCTACTCTGGGGTTGTCTATTCATGGCTCCAATTATCATTATCTTTCTTTTCTGCTCCCCAATCAATGATTCTAAAAGTAGGAAACTATATACATTTCAATTACAGCCAATGTATTCCCCAGTAGCTGAGCATTACACAGACATACAAAGCCACTGAATTTATATGTGGAACATTTTGGGTAAATCTTAATAATAAAAACAATTAAGGCACACAAACAAGCATCAAGTCTATATTCTTTTGGCACATAATTTGTGTATGCTTACATATCATTATACATCCCTTAGATCTGATGAATCATTTGACATGTTTTAGACTTGGATTCCAATTTACTTTGGGCTATGTCTTGTTGAATAGAAAATTCTTGATATCAAAAAATCATTATTTGTAGGTTGTTTCTTATGACAGAAGCAGTTTTACTGAGTATAATTTTGTGAAGCACTTTATTCCACCTAGGGGACGTTGGCAGTAGGATGGAGAGTCACTAAATTAAGGAGAACCACATTCCTCTGGGCTCTTTCCTGTGGAAATGAGTCTGCAGGTGTGTGATGCCCTGTTTTGCTTCCCTTGGGTGAATTAACCCATATATAAAACCAAACCTGGGTATGGGTTCCCCCTTATCTCTAATATTTGGATTTTGTTTCAGATTTAGGAAATTGGTTTGATCTAGGAGTTTAACTTCCAAAGCTATTCTTTTCTTTTTTCCTATAGACCTCAACATGGCTAAAATACCAATCCCACCATATTTCTTTAAAATCCTATAGTTCATTATTGATATTAATGCATTTTGATCATGTGTTTTATGTTGATATTATAAGACATTACTTGCGTAGAATTTTATGAAATATACTATACACAATTTAGGACTGAATTTATATCCTTATTCATCTTTTGACAAAGTTAATGAAAATATTCTTTAAATTTTATGCTCTTTAACCTTCATTTACTATATTTATTACATTTAGTTTTATTTATATGATATGTATTAGTTAGAACATTAGTTTTAGAGGTCAATAAATCTGAAAAAGAATGTATTTCATTGAAAAATTTGTTTTGTTTTGTTTTTTAACCTATGCCCACTCAGTTGAACTCTTCTGCTTACAGCTTATTTCTTCCTTTTTCATAGAAAGAAAAAATCTACTTTGTCATTTAAAATAAACGTTTTTCTTTCAGATTTGATTAGTTTTCTTCAACTAGTACTTTTATTATATACATTTATAAAAGAAAGACACTGGCAGGTACTTCATAGCTTTATTACCTAAAATGTTCAAAATAATTTAACTTCCTCCAAATGTAAAATGTACATCATCTTTTTCAGAATTAAATTTTTGTAACTTAAATACAGCTATTAACTAAAACAATGGTTTAAACTTCCATGGAGAGATGTTTCCAATCTTAATTTTTTTCCATATTTGAAAGGACATGACTTTTGGGAAATGTTTTTAATCAACTTAAAAAAAATTAAAAGCAGGTATGCTATGGCCACTTTTCCTTGAACAGTATGAAAAGTTGTTTCTTCCACTTAGTTGTAGGTAAGCTAAAAAAAGGGAGCCCCAAAATGTATGTGAACCATGAATTTGGTAGGGCTTAATTTTCTTTGTCATTAGAATATTTCTAACTGTGCTAATCACATGACTCTCACATTTCTTCCAACAGAATATACATTTGTGCTGGTTAAGTCTTATAACTTGGATTGTATTCTTAAGAGGTTCTATCAAAATAGTTAACTGAAATAAAATGAACCTCTGTGACTGTGTGTTCTGTGACTGGTATTCATGTTTCACATTAGGCCACCTATCCAAGAGCTCATGTGCACCTCACAATCATGTTTGCATGCCCTTGGATGCTCATCATTTCACAATGAAGATTCATAAAACATAAGTATTGTAACAACTGATGGCCAAGCTTGGAAAGCCTTACAAAGTATTAGTTTCCTTGTTAGTTGTGAAAATACAAACACTCATTAGATTTGGAAAGCAGACAATAGATGCAGCGCATAAAATTTATTGACTATAATGTAAAAAATTATTGTTTTTTTGATAATTTTAAATAAATTGTCATAATTATGCATAACTGAGAGCATAAGGTATTTTATATCCCCATATCCCACTTTTTGACTAAAAAAGATTTTGACATTGCTAAACTTACTGTATAAGCTTTTCAAGGTGTTAGGGATGGCCACTGAATAGATGATTGTTTTGGAAAAAGTAAATATGACTCTAGACATGTTTAGAAAATAGTCAATGTTTTACCTTGAAAAATTACAGATGCTTTCATATAACAACTTCCTAACAAAATCAAAGCATTTTGATCTGACTTTTCAAAAGCTTTCTATTTATCTGTGTACTTATGCCTTCAGAAGTTTAACTGTTAAGAAAATATAAGGAGAAAACAATATAGCAGAAAATTATAAATCATTTTCATATTAAAACTCTGAACAAGAATTTTTTGTGGTACTGAAGTTTAACAAGTAGACAAATAAAATGTTGTTTTCCTTTTTCAAAATAATTATAAATGTAAAAACATAGAATACAAAGAGAAAGACTTAACTCACCCTCTGCTTTCATAACCAGTCATTTACTAAAGCAATGCAACTTTTTTTAATGTGTCTTATTTGGAAACACATTCAATGTTAAATTATATAATTAAAATAAAATAGGAGTAAATAAGCAATGTTACAAAATGAACATTTAAAGTACATCATATAAGTTTCTAATTCAGCGTTTGTTTAAATGTTATTGATCAGAAGATTCTGAACCAATATAAGGTGTCATCTTAGATATTAAAAAGAACACTAATAACAAGAAAATGTTGGCCAATATTACTTTCATCCTTTTTCCTTTACCAGTGATTTTTTTTACACACCCCAATGCCTTATTGAACCAGTGTCATATCCTGTCTAACTGCTTGATACATTTATTTTTATTTGGTTCCTCGGGATGCAAGACTGACATTCTGATTTCACAGAGAAGATATGGATTCATAACAAAGGGCTTAAAATTAGGGTGTTTCTCCCCCTATCAGTATTGCAATTACAGATGACACTCAGTTTTCAGAACAAAATTATCTGTAGTTTAATTTGATTCTGGAACATGTTTGGAGTTAGAAATTTAAGTCCACTGATAAAGTAACTTCTTGTGGATGAAACTTCAAAGATGAAAAGACAGATAAAGTACCCAGGGCAATATCAACAAGGAGCAGGAACAAATGGCACAGATGTCAGTATGGAATTGTGATGGGATGAGGAGCTGTCCTTAAATCTCTCATTTGGGATCTGCTCTCTTTGCTTCACATTATGGTGAACACATTTTCTTGTTTATCTAATAATATATCTATTTTATTCACAAAAAATTTTAGCAATACCACCTTGTGGTAGGGGCAAACACGGTTTTGTTTTACTGCTAATGAAAAGATGGAGGGTAGAGGAAGGTAGAGAACACAGAGTTGCTTAAGAATTATGCACTAGTTGAATAGTCAACCCGGTCAGACAGGTCAAGGAAGAACGAGATAGGGCATTTACTTAAGTGAAGGTCCCTCTAGACTCAAACCATGGAGATTATTCCACTCAGTTACTAGAGGGCTGGTAAAAGTTCAAAAGGTGAGGTTCAGAGGGCAGAAGAAAGGAGAATCATCAAATAAGGTCCTTCTCTCTTAAGTCTTTTTGTTTAGAGTCGGGTTTTTAGGACTCTGGGAAATACGTACTCAGTGTGTGTCTATGAACACCTCCAGTTCAACTGTTACGGTGAAGAACAAGATGCCTCAATTCATATTGAATCTTCTCCCTGGTTTCAATTACTATTTCTTTTTGTTGGGTTATTTTGTCTTCTAAAATCACTTTACATTTGCACACCACTATGGAATATCAAGGAATGATCATATTCACAATTATCTCATTATTATAACTTCATAAACTCCTAGTAAATCAAGAAAAGTTGGTGTGCCATATTTCCTATGTCAGCAATGGAGGCTCAGAAAGTTTGGTAAATTTTCCTCATGGTTTTCTGACCCTAGTCCCATGATTCTTCAGTTTCTTTAAAAAACAGACATTTCTCATTTCTTTTCTTGATCAGATTTTCTTTTCTTTCCCATTTCCTGCCTTTGAGATCTCACCTCTTTCAAGCTCAGTTCTGACTCTGTACTCCTCATTTGATGGTCCATACACATACGGTTGGCGGACAAGTTTCTTTAACAAAGGGTGATGTCATATAATTTATACCATTTGCACTTAGCAAATGATGGGTGCTTAATTTAAGTACTAGTGTGCTTTGTTGCTTTACTTGATAATCATCACAAAATTAGTGTGATCCTTAAGAGGTTTAACAAGACATACCCGCTAAATAGGATTTGTAACAGCAGAAGTTATCATATTTCTCACATAGTCCTGAATATAGAGAAAAGGAGTCTGCTCAGACTCTTGAGGAAACGAAGCATTATTTCATATTGTAAACCATGCTTAGGATAATTTTTTAAAAATTAATGCTTTAAGAATTCAGAAAATGTTATGATTCTTTAGAAAAAAACACTTCTGAAGAATTAAGACATACATGTCAAATACATTTCATACTAAATTAATTTTCTTAAACAAAGGATGAGACTTCAGGTTTTATAAAAATGTAACTTACCAGATATAGAGGGAGGAGATCATTATCCAAATTCATGCATGACCAGCTTCCTTACTACCAGTTGTGTTACACTTGTTTCAACCAATTTCCTTTTACTTACACAATTCCATCTACATTCTATATTTTTGGCTTTTCCTACCATTAAATTTTCACTAAAATTCTGCATAATACCTCTCTTTTCCAAGTGACATCTTTTTTCTCATACATAGCTCATAGCAAACATTTTCTCACTTTGCATTCCTACAGCACTGATGCATAACACTTACATTATATTGTATTTGACTAGTTCTGCCTCTATGTATATAAAATAAATGTGTACTTTCTTTCCCCTAGACTACGTGCTTGCCCAGAGATTCTAGCTGCTTCTCTTCCTTCCTTCTTTCCTTCCTTCCTTCTTTTTCTTTCCTTTCTTTGTCTCTTTCTTTCTTTCTTTCTTTCTTTCTTTCTTTCTTTCTTTCTTTCTTTTTTCTTTCTTACTGTCTGTCTACCTTCCTTCCTTCCTTCCTTCCTTCCTTCCTTTCCTTTCCTTTCCTTTCATTCCTGAGGACTTAGGTCTGTTTAATGACTGCAGGAGGGACTTAACAAATGCTTGCTGGATTGATGTACATGCAAATGAATGAACCAATAGGAATAACTAGATATAAGAATATGTGCATGGGGGAAAATGCAAAGAACTAAATGGGAGCAATGAATGTTGTTAATTATCTCAGCACTGACTGGATTGCATTAAGATGAGGAGGCTGGTGTGTGTTAGCATCTAGTAAAAGATTTTTGCTAATTCAATATGCACATCAGCAAACAAGGAAGGAGACTGCTTAATTTGTGATGAAGTATTGAACGGGACATTAATGGATGTCTAAAGATAGGAACTCCTTGCCCCATGCACTCACAAACTCTTTGTTTCTTAAAAATTTTCAGTGTTATGGGGAAAGGGATGACCACTTATATCTGGAAAATCGAGTATACAAACAAAATAACAATTTCCATTCAAATGCAGAAGGTTGCAGCTCTCCCTTCTTTTTCCATGAATTTATCTTAAATTGCGAGGCAATGACAAATTACTTGTACTCAGACTACCTACCTAAGACTAAAAATTCATATTTCTCTTGTCAGAGAAAAGTATAAAGACTACAAAGAACAGAGAAGGTTAAATGGAGCAATTATTTCTGTTTGCCATGAGAAAGGAAATGTAATGAAGAGTTAGTATCAATGAACTTCAATAGTATCATCAAGCATTCATGTGTTAGCATTCCTTTGTTAAGTCCTGCACAGAGTAAATTACAAAGCCATGACCTTTACTTATGATTAGTTTACAATTAAGCATGACACTTGAAAGCTTATGTTAAATATGCAGAGTTAAACAGTGAACAAATACCAAAGGTAAAGCACTTCAATGGATAAGTGTATTTGAGGAATGAAGATTGACACAGAACAGCAGCATTTGTATTTTCAGTTGGTAAGGTCAAGTGGAAATCGCTACTTTTCTCCCCATGAGTCAAGGAAAATTTTACTTGTGGTTTGACACCTTCCCTTTCCAGATGTGTAAGTAACTCCATGTGACACCAGAAAAAGAGCTCCTACAGAGAAGCTCTGTAGATCTTGGTGGACCACAGTACCAGTCAAAAGACTGGCACAAAGGATAAAGAAGGCAATCTCTCTAAACTCATGGCTGGAGAGTGTTCTCTTCACACTGGGCACCCTGAAAACCCCCAATTTGACAACTGATCAATCCATAGCCATTGAAGGAATTGCTTACATTTTTGTACTCCCCAAAATCAATTTCTTAAGATTATGTAGTTATATCAATTTCATTTCAGAAGAGCATGAACAAGTTTAGATTCCTTCTTGCATTTTATCTCTACTGTCTGATTTCACCACTTGATCATTCTATCTCAGCATTTTGAGATGCAAATACAAATTATGATGTGTAAGAGTGGAAAGCCACTCTTACACATGTACTTCTTTTTTAATAGGGTCAAATTCACTTGCAAGTGAAGCATTCATTTGTAATATAACATATTGGTCTAGTGTTAGTTTAATGTATGAAAGACTATTATAGTTTTCATTTGAAAAGGGAAAAAATCATGAGAAAATGCATCTCTTTAGCTATCAGCCAAGAAACCATCAAAGTCCAAAATACTTCAGTAGAACTTAGTGAATAAAAGTTTAATTTCTCAGAGCAACACCAATTCCTCCTCTTAACTCACATGCAACATCCTCCTATTTTGATCCAGATAATATAAATAAAGTGGTAGATAGGGAATAGGCCATATGAGATAAAATAATTGTAGTGAGTATCTCCAGATAAAAAACAATTAAGGACATTAAATTGATTAAAGTATATCAAAGGAAGAGAAAGTAAAAGAAATCAAGAGTAACAATATTCCCAAGGACAAATATTTGAGAGTGAGTCATGATAGCCCTCAGGGAGAAGAGTGGGTGGTTCAATGATGGAAGAACTTAACATTGCCAAATCTCATATAAATTTTTAGCAAACATTTCCACATAAGTTAGAGATCTGATCTTGATGCTGTTTATTTCTCATGATATCCACATATACACAGACACACACAAAGACACACAGACACACAGACACACACGGTACTTCTAAGACAAAAGAAAATTAGGGTGATTCTTCAGTCCTGCAGAAAGCAAGTGGTGAAAATAGAGCATGATTTCATAATCTCTTTGACACTAATCTGTGTTTAAGCTGAAAAATTTTGAGTAAAGTATAGTTATTAGTAGATGATTCTGGTTTTATTTTTAGTGGTTTGGCTACATAAAATTTCTCCCTTTGGGATATTTGAAGACTACTTATCAACTATAAAGACTGGTCAACTACTGACCAATTCTCTTGACTTCGATCTGAAGTCCTCTTGATGTTGATCTGAAGTCCTCAGCTACCATTAATAATACATTAGATATCATTGTTAGTCTTATTATTTATTGAGGGGATTGTTGACCAATGACTCAATTGCATAAACAAATGGCTACTGTATAAAAGAATCTGTGTGAAACAGGACACTGTGAGAAACAAGAGTCATCCCTGGGATTTGGTCCATGAGGTCCGTGATGCTACCCCCTAAACTTTTCATCCCAGTAATTACTGTTGCTAGTGAGGAATCCCTGAATACACCTTGTGTGGTAGCCTGAAGGCTGGACATTTGTTCTGTGGAACCCATGCTCCCTTCAACTAGGACAGATTGTTCCATGGAGGTCTGTCATGTACCTTATGGTGTTAAGGTTGGTTAGATTTTGGTCTTTCTATGAAGCTCAGAGGGAATTTTAGTCACTGGGCTTTGTGGAGATATACCCTAGGGGGCAGAAAAGGAAAAGCTACTCTAATAATGTGTGGTTGGACACATTTGTATGGTAGGTCAAAACTTGGCAAGGTACTAGATAAATAGTTGTCTTTCAGATCTAAACAGTATATTTTGAGAGAAAAAAATGTGATGAATTTAGAGTATATGTTTTAAAAATATTATTATCTTCTAAAAAACACATTTCTCTGTACCAAAGGATGTCATAGATATTGTCAATGTGCAAATGAATGGTAAAGATGCCTAGAATGACTCGGTGGAGTTATGATTAATCTTACCATAATTTTTGTCCACATTGCTCTAAGATATAGACTTGTTGTAGTATGCCATTGAGTCAGGTCCAACTTGAAGTAATCCTAAGTACAACAGAAAGAAACACTACCCAGAACTGCGCCATATACATGGTCTTTTTATGTTTCAGCCCATTGTTGCAGTCACTATGTTTCTTCCCATTTTGAGTCATGCCACATCAACAAGAAGAAGTCCCAGGGGCTTTACTCCATTCCCATCATTAAGGCTGACTCTACTTTGAGGGGCCTGCAGCTGTAGCCCTGTGGCATCTGATCCCGTCAGATCTCGGAAGCTAAGCAGGGTCGGGCCTGGTTAGTACCTGGATGGGAGACCGCCTGGGAACACCAGAAGCTGTAGGCTTGGGAGAAGGACCTGGCAACCCCCTCCCAAAAAATCTATCTGTCATTGAAAACCCTATGAACAGCAGAGAAGCACTGACAATAGTGTTTCCCTTGTTGTACAGAGGGTCGCTATGAGTCGGATACCGACTTGACGGCACCTAACAACAACAACAACTACTTTGAGGAGGCAATTCCTCCCCGGTCATTTCTTGAATGCTTTTCAGCCTGGTGGCCTCATTCTCCTGCACTATATTTGACAGTGCTTCTCTGGTACTCATAGGATTTTCAATGGTTAATTGTTTGGGGAGTGGGCTGCTGGGTCCTACTCCCTAGTCTGTTTCAGTCTAGAAGCTCAACTGAAACCTGTCCACCATGGGTGGCCTTGCTGGTATCTGAAATACTGGTGGCACAGCTTTCAGCATCACAGCAACATGCAAGCCCCCACAGTGTGACAGGCTGACAGACATGTGGGAAAAGACCTAGACTTGGATCTGCTAAAACATCTATCTGTACTTACTAGCAAACATACTGATGTTTTCAACCAAGATTTATCCCACAATTCTTCTGTTTTGATTCTTTCAATTTTGTACACATTAGGTTTAACTATTTTGAGTGGAATATTTTCTCCAACCCATTTATGAAGAAATTAATGCTCCACTATTTAATGGAAAAGCTAAGAGTAAACCCAGTTCTAGTTTATTTCTGGATTACAGTGAGCAAAGTCTCTGCCCTAGAATGAGTGTTGGTGTAAGAGACCGCAAGTGCCAGTTGAAGTTAGTCTTGTATTCTTACATAAATAAATTTTTCTTGTTTTAATTTGATATAGCTAGGCAAACTTTCTTACCTCTCCACTGTGCATCTGTCCTCATACTGCAAGCCACCCATATAGTCCATCTACCTTTTCTGTTTGGTTCCATATACCTTTCCCCAATTGTCTTTAAAAATTCATTTTCCCGCTGTCATCTTCTGTAATCATTAGTGTGTCCTTTGGTATTTTGACCACTTCTAGAAATAACCTGCATCTAGATATGTGATTAAACTTTTGAATAGCACCGAGGATGGAATCTCTGACAGCCAGTATTTTGGACTTGAAAATACAGGCAAACTTATGCCTCTCATACCTGGCCTCAAGTACCTGGCTTCTCACTAATGCCCAAGGGCCAGTAATGGTTTGTAATCTTGCCAGTGATCAGCTCTAGTTTACACTTTATACCTTTTGGCAAAACATTGATTTATCATGTGCATCGGGCTATTTGGCCTCTTTCTCGCATAAATTCAGCATTTGATTTAACTGAATGCTTTCCTAGTTTTCTGAGTTATAACAAGAAGATATAAAAAAGATATTTTCACATCTTTGTATTTTGGATACTGTACCTAACATAAGAACTTGCTTGGTACTTTTGGTGAAAAAGGGGTATCAAGTTGTGGGATGTAAACTTTCAGTTTCCCCGATTGCTCTTGAATTGTTAAAGCCTCACACTTTGGAGTCCTTCCATGGTCTGCTCCATCCCTGGGTACTTACAGGTTAACCAGCAGAGCTATTTAAACACTCCAGGATCTGCCACAGCATTCAAGTTTTTCAAATTAAAAGCAATGTACCACAACATCTTTCCTTGGTTTCAAAGCCAGTGGCCTCTCAATCTGACTAGGGAAGCCTCTGCTTCCTCTTTGAAGGAAGTATCAACTTTTCAGAGATATTTTACCCAGATATTATTCCTACAGAAGCAAAAGGTTTATTTAAGATTTTTGGATGAATGATTTTCCATGAAAATATACTCTTGAAAAGCTAAGGATGTGTCAATGTCTTTATTAAAATTAATTGAATATATGTCTTTGGGAAAAGGAGAAGAGGTTAGAGCATTGATGAGGAGAGAAAAGGAAGAGAAAAAAGTAGAAATCTGAGCCAGATGTCACAAATACCAAATATCAAATGGAATAATGTCAGAAAACCGTAGGATAAACATCCCATAATCATTTGCAAATATCATTTAATTCTATTTGTGTCACATATATTAGTTCTACTATTATACTGGTATTGATTTTATACTTCTACTATTGCTCCAACATATAGCTAGCATGATAGTATTCATTGTACTAAATGTTATATTTGATTTTTCATTTAATAGTCTTATGCTATAGGCATTATCATCTGCATCTCTAAAATGAAGTTTTTAAAGCCACAAAATGGTGGGATACAAAGTTGGAATTTTAATCCACAATTGTTGAACTTAAATGTGTATGCTGTTTTCACTATATCAGAAAAATTACAAGGGTAGCCTACTTTTATACTATATACTTGAATAAAATATAACACCACTGTTTCTATTACCTCCCCCACCTCATGGCGAATGTAATTTTAATTTCACCTTCCATCTTATTAAAACCTAACTTCAGAAGATCTGAGATCAGTTGTGTTCTTGCATGAGTTAATGACACACTGCTCAATGTATATATTTAGATAACAAATTAATAACTAGAAAGAACATGGGATTTAGAGTTGTAAAACTTGAGTCACTAGTAAATGTATCCTTAGCTTCAGCTCCCACACATGTACAATGGAACTAAAGGTATTTCCTCTGCCTTATATATGTGGTGCTTGTGAGGGAAACATGAAATCACCTATAAAAAGCGATTTTTAATTGGGGAGAGCTGTGCAATGTAATTTTGCAACTGCTTACTTAAAGTTTACTGGCTATGGTTAAAAGATCTTAGTTATTGAATTTGAGCCATTGAAGAATAGATGTGGAAAGTATCTTAGGTCATAAGTAACTATTTCTGATGAGCAGAATGGGAACAAGTAGCTGTGTGGCTCTTCCAGGTAGGCATAAACTGAATGTTGATTAGGCACTGAAAGTGGTTGGAGAGGGGACTGCAATGGTTATGTTTCAGTACTTTACCTGCCAGGTGAAAAGGAGGATTAGGCTAAGTGCAGCCTCACTGTGATTTATGGTTGGGTGTCCTGAGATGCAGTATATTTGTGTTCTGCTGCATTAACTGAGAACATGGTAAGTCTACCACACAATTAGCTAATTGTTGAGAGGACAGGAGCTGCTACCTCAATTTTAACTGCTTTTTGAAGGAGTGTTCTCAACACCAATAAATTAGAACTGACTTTCAGAAGCACTTATATCTCAGGACTCATCAGATTGGGGTTTCTGCCCAGTTGATGAATCTTGACTTTGAACATAAAATATGGGCAATAATGAATTTTCTTTGAATAAAGAACATGTAGGATCATCCACAGGATGTTGTCTACAGTGTTTTGGTTATAGCCATTTACTCCTCTTTTGACAGTTGACTACATGCGTTATGCATGCTGGGGAGTTCAAGAGGGAGGAAGGTAATAAGCAGAAAGAAAAAAAGTACAAAGACATGACAGAAGAAAAAAAATAAGAAAAAAAAAAAAACCCAGAAAATGTCGATGTGAACACAATGTCCCATTCAATTTCATTGCATTGTCACACTACCTTTAGGGTTACAGCAGCATCAGTCTCAATCATAATCTGTGAACACAATTCTATACCAACTGAGGAATTTTAGCAAGGAGAATCCCAGAGATCTTTACTTCATGTCCTTGACTCAGAATCAAACTAACGGAAAATGGGTCTTCACAAAAATTTATGGGTAACAGAAATCCTAGGTATTAGAAGGTTAAGGTTTTAGTCTTGTTTCTCCACCTGCTCATGATCAAAATGTAATTGTTCACTGTGACCTCCTTGAGAGAAGAGTCCATTTCAGACTTATCTGTGTGTTCAGAATCATCTAGTACTCTGCATGTCACTGAATAAATGAAATAGCTCTGTAAAAGTCTTCATAGCCTCCTATAACACCTTACATTATTTTTCATGGTGGCATTTTACATTTGTTTATGTGACTCCTGTATAGGGGAACTGGCTCAGTTCCTTCTCATTCCTATGTCCACAGGGCTTAACACAGCTTGTGGTACATTGTAGATTTTCAATTACTATACATTAAGTGAATGATGTGTGGATAAATAAATACATGGATAACTTTTAGACATTCAAGAGGATGTTGAATTGGAAAAAATTTAGTATCACATCTTTCTGTTTAATATTGTAATTTAACAATTATCTTTACTTACTGAATCCCAGAAATATGTGCGACATGAAAAGAATTGGTCCACGTGCAAAGGGCATGCACAGGAAGTGTAGTGACTTCTCTACTCTGAGGCTATCCCTTTACCGTCTAATGAGAGATAGGGATTTTAGGGAGCCATTGAGGTGGAATTTTAAAACACCCAAAGTATCTATTTGTTAAGAATGTCCATGCTACACAGTTCTGGCAAATGAGATGCAGACAGAAGGACATGGAGAGAACCTTCCTCCTGAGATAAGAAAGCTGAGCCTTAAAGGAAACTTCTCCAGCCATTGCTCTTATACTTTTGTCCTGCATGATCCATAGACCTTCAATTTGGAGCAGCCATCTCATAACCATGAAGGGTCAGCGTGAAGGTACAACACCATGGATTAAGGAAGTTGGCCAGGGAAGATGAAAAGAGCTTGCAGGTCTGAACCAGACTCTGACTCCTGCACTTCTCTGTGTCACAATATTACTCTTTCTCTTTCAGCTAATTTTCTTGCACCTTGTGTAGCCGAATGAATGAACAAGTAATATGTATAGACCTCTTGGAGTTTGGTGCAAAAACATTACCTAATAAGAAATCCCATTTGCTGAAATACCACATTAACAAAAGTAATAATTTCTCACTTTAAAGATGTTTAAATGATGACTTTTATTAAAAAGAAACTCTTGCAGTGATTTTTAGATTTTCATCTAATGTAAAAACACATTTATATCCGTGAAAATATTTCCTTTCTAATTTCTCTTCAGACTATTTATTTAAGTAAAAATTTTCAAGGGTCAAATACATTTTCCGTATTTTAGATTCTTTAACTGGTAGGATCCAGAAATAGCCAAATTATATATAAAATATATGAAATAATCAAGCACTGGCACCTTCATGAGAGGGTAGATGTGTATATCTACACTTTGCCCTACAGATACTAGTGTTAAAATTGCAAAAGAAATATTTGCACAGTTTTAATTCTACAAATCTTTTATGAGTACTACTGCTTCCATCAATAATTTTCACTTTCATGGAGAAACTTTAAGATTCCCAAGATAGCCAAATCTGGATCAGAAATGAAAGGAAAGACATAGACATTATTCTTATCAGAAAACAGGGTAGGCAGCTACAAAGAGCATAATCAGATTAGCAGTATTTTCTAGGAAAAAAATGAAAATGCCTGTAAAACAGTGGAAACTTAGGGCAATCTCTCCACTGCCCACTCTTATTTCCCAATCTTCTTAACCCAACCAGATTCCATCTCTCTTCTCTCTCACCCTGCTAGGTCTCAGCACTCCCATCTCAAAAACTGCCCGCTATTGTCCAGAGTTACAAACATGTACAGTTGTACACACTGCATACATCAGCAGGAGACATGAGGCATGAGAAAGCTGAAGTCGCTGTAGGAACTATGGTGATTCACAAAATCAGAATGTACTTGGCTAGAGAATCCCAGTGCAGAAGAAAGAACCCCCATGACAATATGAACTTGATGTTGTGCCTTTTGGGAATTTTAGCCCTCACCCTTGACTTCCTCCTTCTCCACATTGAATTCTTCTTTCTAATCTTTTAAAACTTTTGCCTCTACTCTCATCCTGAAATCCTGTCAGCATGTCTTGTTTCTATTACCACAGGACTCGCCTTTTCATTAATGGGGATTGTGGTTACTTATACCACATACTTAATGTCTACATACTTATTTCTACATGCTCCATATTCATGATCTCTAAGCCTTGGGAACACTCACAGTAGATGTAGTAGTTTTCTATGAATGCACACATAATAAATTTAACAAATTTAGAAACATATCAACACGATTTTATTGCCTTATAATTTCAGTGGGACAAGTATCCAGGTATACCTTAGCTGAGCCCATTGGTCAGGTCTCAGAAGACTACAATGAAGGCATCACTCAGGCTGAAAACAGTTATGTGCACCAGAATTTTTGGCAGTACTGGGGTCCTCACAGTTGTGAGACTGAGGTGCATTGTATGGCTGCCTGCTCCTGTGAGGACAGGAGAGAGCTGCTTTACACAGGAGGCACCCAATCACTCTTTTAAGGCCTTTCTCCTTATTAAGTCAGGCCCAGCCTAGTTAATCTCCTTTTGGATTAACTCCAGATGAACTCATTGTGAACTAACATGTCACTGCCTTTTCCATACAATATAACCCAATTATGGAGTGATGACCATCATATTCACAACCATCCTACACATACACACAGGGGAGGGGAGTTACATGTAGGGCATGCATGCCAGCTGGTGCAAATTTAGAAGGTCACTTTATAAGTCTGCCTACTGCAAGCTACTTTCTGGACCACAACGTACACATCTCTCTGGTTGCAAAAGACATGCACTCTCTCCCAAGTCTGCTGTTACAGGGGCAGCTCAGGCTTCTTAGGGTCATCTGTAAAGTACACTGCCTTAGGCACAGTTCCTCTCTCTCTCTCTAAGACACTAAAGAAACAAGACAGCTGGGCACTGTGGTGCACATATTTAATTCCAGAGACTCAGGAGGCAGAGGCAGGAAGATCAGGAGTTGGAGGACAGAGGCAGCCTGTGTAATTTAGTGAGACCCCATCTCACTGATGGGGCTGGGGGCACAGCTTAGTGGTGGAGCACCCTGGGTTCCACCTACAAGTACCACAAAAAATTGTATTTTTGCCTGAGATAGTATTATTATCATTTTCAATGTATGAATCATGACTATGATATCCAAGGAAAGCTAAATATCTCAATAGAGGAGGTAAGATATTTTATGTTATTTCCACAATATCAAGGTCTCCATGAACATACACTTTTCTCAGGTCACTTCTGGTTATGATGGTTGTTTCTCTTCACAAACACTCAAAAAGATAAAACCAGTGAGAAAATGGCTTATTATTGATGTCAATTGTAATTCTTTGAGTGAGACTATAAAGAAATATTTTTAAGTGGTGTGATGGTTGTTACTTTCAGCATTTCACACACACACAAAAAAACCCCTTATTTTTAAGCCTATCCATTTTGGGGGATGGCATTTAGCTCAGTTGGTAGAGTGCTGTTCCTCACTCTCTGAGGACCTGGGTTCGATCCCCAGCACTGCAAAAATGGGAGAAGGACCTGGCAATCCACTCCTGAAACAATCCTGAAATAATCAGCCATTGAAAAACCCTATGAGGGTCGCTGTGAGTCAGACCCAACTTGAAAGCACCTAACAACAACAACATACAATTCTTAATGGAAATTTAGTGACTCTAACCAAAATGCTACCCCTGAACACTTCCATGAACTTCTCACTAAGTTAGTTAGTGATATGTATTTCTTAAATAGTATCTCCAATCATGTAGTCAACTTGATGGGAATGAGATTTGGGAGGATTTTGCTTCATTGTTGTTAATTTATAGATAGGTTGAGGATCATTAGGATTATTGCTTTTGCATCTTCAGTCTTGGTGGTTGATGAAAAGGGGCCACAGAAAATCCATTCCCAGAGCCTGAATCACTCCATTAAGTCTGATTGAAAATGGGAATTTAAAAGTTGTATTAAACTTATCAACAATCTCCAGAAAGAAAAATGTTATACCATACAGAAATCATCCTATTTAAATTGCTACCTTTTGAAATATTATTTGTAGTAGACAATATAGCATTTACCATGTCAAAATAAAAATTTTGCTTCAAAATCTACAAAATGTAGATTTTGGTCAATCCATTTTCTATTGTCTCATGCATTTCTGCTTTGCATACAAAGGCGCAAATTTCTTTGCACATAAAGTGACAGATCTTCAGTAATAATCTTAAAACTAAAGGCTAGTTCCTCACTGATTGAACCTATGTGCGCTGGAAAAATGTATAATGAAATAAAGTAGAGGACTAAATAAACTGCACTCTCATGAACAAAAGTAGCATTAATACCAAAGTTCTTATCTGAGTATGAGGAAATAGGATTTAAAACCAATTGGTTCTAACTATATGAATACCTTTTTTCTTTTCTTTCTTTCTTTTTTTTTTTTGGCAGTACTAGGAATTGAACCTAGGGCTCTGTGTATGCAAGGCAGTCACTCTGCCACTGAGCTACCCTTTATTTTATTTATGTATGTTTTATTTTGATATAGAGTCTTGCTAAGTTACCTAGGCCAGCCTTGAATTTGCTTTCTAGCCCAGGCAGGGCTTAAATTTATGATCCCCTTGCCTCAACCCTGGTGGTGGGATTATAGGCCTCTGACACCAGGCCCAGCTACCAGTTTACTTCTAAGAATATTCCTGTGTTTGAGACAGAGAAGGGGGAGGGAAAAGGTGGGGGAGAGAAGGAGACACAGAAAGAGAGAGAATATGAATGAGTGTTGGGGGGGAATAAAACAATGATAATGAGTGCCTTGGGTCTAAATAGCTAATTATTCCTAAATATATTCTTATGTAAACTCACCTCACATTTCTAATTTTCTAAAATATATAATTATATGTAATCATGGCTAGTAACCTTCTTCTACAGCTTTTTCTGTGAACTTGAAATTCCAAAATTTTGCCATTCACTCTTTTTTTCTAAAGAAAACTTTTTGCTAAAGAAAAAAAGAGGCCAATGACCTGTGGAGTATGAATTTATACAGATATGCTATTCTGACAGCACTGTTGTTACACAAGTATAATACTGTGACTTTTAAATACTTTCTCTTTGGAGGAGGGATTCTAGCCTGTTTTCTGGCAGACAAGCAAAGATGTTGCCTATATGCAAGCCCATTAGACAGAGCAAGAATATAAGAACTGATGTTCCCACTTGGTATCCCACACCAGGTAATAAACCCCTTTAGGACAGGAACTATGTCTCTTTAACCTAGTACTTTGTACTTTGTGCGGTGTACTTTGTAAACAAATAATTTAGATGATGGATGAGACTCAGCTGTTAGGCATGTGACTTGTTAGAAGATGGGGCCACAGTAGGGCAAGAGGTAAATTTTGGCTGCCATTACTTAGTTCTGGAAAAATACTGGCTCCCTGGCCAGTGGCCAGGGTCATGGCCACATTCTGAATTAAGGTGAACTTGATGATGACTATTTTTCTTGATCACCATGAATAAAATGTTCATTTTTGATGTTGCTATGGTCAGTATTTTGATCAGAGATATTTATGTGGGACCACGATTGCCTCACAACCTCCCGATCTTACCTAGAATAGGAATCTGGTAGGACATGAATTGAATCAAATTTTCTTACTAATGAAAAGTGCAAATCATTCCATAGACTTGTCACTTCAATGGTTTTGCCTGAAAGTACCTGCAGATTCGTTTCCACTCCCCAGTTTGTTCCCTAATTAGCAGGATTCTCCTGCAGGCAAACACCTGCCTAATGTTAGCAGCTGGCCCAGGCACGTGAGAAAAACCTACATGTCCTCTGCAGAAAGTTCTTCAAACTCTTTGCTATTATTTTCACAAGTCTATATGCAGATTAGTTATGCATTGAAAGTGAACAATGAGACACAGCATCCTCCTATATTTATTTTGGGAAAGTTAAAGGTGACCGAAACACACTGCCAGAAAATTACTTCAAATATTAATACAAAAATCAATCACAGATTTAGGAAAATGGGTGAATTTTTCCCATTTGACAGCTTATCACTAAGCTGTCTATTAATTTTTTTTTTACTCTAGGAGTGTACCTCACTGATGATAGCCATGTATAATTCATAAAGGAAAATAGATTTAAATAAGCCTTCTCCATAGTTCAGTGTGTGAAAATTCAACAAGCTAGTTTCTTTTTCACTGTGCCTGCAGCCATTTTTCCTTCTCCAGGTTCCTCCATTCCAGACTGTATTTACTTTTTGTATTTTGGATCATAATATAATTTGTTCCCAAATGCATGTTTAAAGGAGGCAATGGAGAGACACAAGTACAGCACCATAAATGAGAAGTAGGATGGCATTTTCATGTAAATCTCATTTGATAAATATTTAAATTACTTTCTTTTGCACAATAGGAGTGTGCACATACACTTTACATTTAAGCTACAAATTATGCTGTAGGAGTTTTTCTCACAGAGTTATTGTTCATAACAATGTCTATTAATTTTTTTCTGTTCTAACATAATTCTTCAAGACGTTTTACGGACTATAGTCTGGCAAAGCAAGCGATAATCCATCTGAACTTGATCAGAGTATCATTGCACTCAACGACTAAATTATCTTTTATTCAACCTCAAAAATTTCACACTTGATACTGAGTATCAAAGTCACATTTTATTTGGACGACTAATCATTGTATAGCATAAGATTTCTAAAATAAAATAATCTAATCTCACTAATTCAGATCCTGCTAATTTGGAGTTTGCAATCATTCAAAGAAGGTGAATTTGCATTAGAATAAAAATACTTATGATCAACAAAGGAAGGACACTAATGTACCACCTCTGAGCATTCTGAATGCAAGGAGAATGCAATCCTGATCAATTAAAAGTGACTATTTATCATGTTCTAATTACTTGTCAGGAATTGGGATAAGGTTAGGAAATTATTTCCGTTAATACTTAAATGTTTTTGGAGGAAGACACACTATTGAAATTTTTCAGGTAATGACACTACAGCCTAAATGAGTTGGCTGATTTTTCCATGGGTCACAGTTAAAATAACACTTAATCCAAACTGAGATCTGTGTGACAACAAAATGTATGTTTTTAATTAAAAATTATTTTAATATGCTTTCAATTTCCCATTTGAACAACTAAGATTCCTATGGAAAAAGACTTTTGTGTCTGTAGCATTTTACTAATTGATGTAGATCTATATGTAATTATCATTTTCCATTACTTCAATTTACATTTATATCTTGTTTGGTAATAGAAAGTAATTTATAAGATATAAAGTTAAAAATATATGATCATTCTAATTTTTCCTTTCCCTTTTATGTTTAATTATCAAGTTCTTATTAGGATAATGAAAATGTACCTCTAAAAATAATGTAAAAAGCACAATGGATTTTTAGTAAGGTTCATGGTCCATCACTTTGAAAAAAATCTTAACACCTATTACCTGAGTCAAATTAGAAGAAAAAAACACAAAAAAGAATTTCATTTGAGCATATGTGACTATTTCTTTTTTTTCCTATCTGCAAGGCTTCCATAACAATTTATATGTGAATAATATTTTTTTATCTTATACATTATTATTCAATAGAGCCTATTATATAACCTTAGGAATGATTGTTTTTCAATTACTTCCTTAAAAAATAAACTTTCAGGACTTTATCCTTTCCTATGTATCTTTTTTAAAGTTTGGTCAAAAGTGTTTAGCTAATAACAAATTATGCTTGCTATGCATTCTCTGAGGCCCAAGGTTTGATCCCCAGCACCACAAAAACAGGACGGGGACCTCGCAGTCCACTAGCGAAACAATCCCGAAACAATCAGCCATTGAAAATCCTGTGAATAGTAGAGAAACATGGACATAGTGCTGAGCATAGCAGTGTCTGTCTGGGAGTATTTCTGTTATACATAGGGTCAAACCTGACCCTCCAAGTGCTCGAAGGCACTTAGCACTTAGCAACATGTTTTTCTAATCCATGTCTCACTTCCTTAATATAATAATAATATTATGCCTTAATATAATATATTCCTTAATATAATATAATAATAATTATTCCTTAATATAATAATATATTCCTTAATATATTCCTTCCTTCCTTAATATAATAATAATAATATAAGAGCTATCTTTTATAAATTGAACAGTTGTTAGTAATGGCATCTAATGGTTATGTTTCAAAAATGTACTATCAAATTGTGTTTCAATATATGTAGAGACATTCTTTAAATGAATTTACTCTGTATATATTTTAAATAATAAATATTCTGCTAACATTTTCATATATTTCATTTTCTATTGGGTTTAATCTTGCAATAAAAAATTCAAGTTGAATTTCTCTAATTTTTAAGAAATATTTGTCAGGTATTGGAAGAAATTCCAACTTTTATTGTTTTTGTGTTGAGAATGGTTGCTCCTGGGATTTGCTATTTGGTTTAGATAAACACAGTCTACTTGAGAATTGGATTCATTGGAGAAAACTATGCTATACTTTGGCTCTGGATTCCAGTATACCTATAGATCAATGTATTAACTTGCTTATAATCCAATCATTCACTCTGTAGATGATAGGTATGTAAAGCAGCCTATTTCATAAACCAATATGGAAATCTACAAATTATTTTTTGAAGCATTCTAGCTCAATGAATGGTACTAGCCTTGAAGGACATCTGAATCATGGCTGGAAGAATAACTTGCTTCTGCTCTGTTATCTGATTAATCCAGAATACAAGTCAGACTCTCAGGAAAGCAAACTATGAGGTGACAATTAACAAGCAGGACATATACTAGGAAGTTCTCTTGAAACTGATATGTGCATAAGAGAGGGAGGCACGGTTGTACAGAGGAAGAAAGTGGGTGTGATACAGTCATCAAGGCTTCATCTCTCAGAGAGCTCTAAGACTGGATGCCCCCTAAAAATGGTCATCCATTGGCTCAGGAGACCCGAGCCTTTATATTTTCATCAACCTGTCATTGAATATGGCTGCCACCATGAAGGAGGACTGTGTCTTGGATCAAAGGGGCTCTCAAGCTAAATGAAGTTTCTACACAGGTCTAATGACTGTGGATTGTCAGACAACTGGAAGCCTATCACTTGAAATACTTAGTTATCCATTCTTTGGAGGGTAATTTGAGCAAAGACACAATAGTACCAATGACACGCAGATTGAGTTCTCTAGATAAATTGAAGAATTCCAATATAGCAGTATACCCTCATGCCCATTTATTCTTTAACTAACATATGTTTTAGAACCAAGTCTCTTCTACAAAAACAGTCTGTAGCCCAAGAATGATAGTCCTCAAAATGGCAATATAATGAAATACTTTGATAAATGTACTTACCTAGATATGTTGTTAGATTTCAATCACTGAGAAAATAATGTTTTCAGAAAACACACTTGTAATTATGAATATAACAGGTTTTTCATTACCACGGAAACTACTATTTTCCACTTTTATTTAAAATCTTTGTAATCTATGCATTTCTATGGTAGATTTCCAGGTGGGAGTTTTTTTATAAATAGGTCTATGCTTGATAGTTAATAAATTTGCTAACATTCTAGTCACCAATGGTTTGCTGATGAGACATGAGAAATTAAAACAATATTGTGATAAAAAGTCAAAATAATAGTAACTTAGAAGTTTCTTTCTCTTTTTCTCTCGCATACAAATTAGAGCTGGTGTGGCAACTCTGCTCCATGGAACTCATTGACAGCTCAGATTTCTCTCTTCTTCCACTACCTCTGGGGTCATTTCATTACTTTCATTGGCATGGTCCATATGGGTCATTACAAGATCCACATTCTAGCCAACAATTTGGACAAAACTGGAGTAAAAGCATGTCCCTTCCTGAAAGGCCATGACTTGGAAATTTTACATCCTGCTTCCTCATAAATCCTTTTGGCCAGACTTGAGTCACATGGCCCCAACTAACTGCAAGATAGTCTGGGAAATGTGTCTTTAACTGGGCCACCTTGTACCCTGAGAGCTTTACTACTGTAAAGAAAAGGTAAACATAAAACTTAATTCTGTCTACCTTATGTACAGTATTGCTAATGAAAAAAGGATTCCAATTTTTGGAGAGAATATACAAGGCAATTTGCATTTGTAATATGGTGGTACCCTCATCATAGGCTCAGAAAAAAATCCACTGAAGATATTTTTTAAATTAGGTAAGATTAGTATATCAGTTATCAATTTATTTTCACTCAGCTCCAAAGAAATCCTTACCTTCATTGCCTTGCTTAGGGAGCCTAATCATGTCTCCCATATCTCAGCTTTAGGGGTAGAATCTGCTCCTCTATGTTCTTTAGAGTTGTCTTCTTAGCCTCCAAAATCATAACTCCAAACTTCTGTCATAGTTTATAAATTTATATTTTACACATTACCTGTTAAATGTATTGGATAGACTCTGTTGCCCAATTAAGTCTGATGTAAGTAGAAAAGTCAGTTACTTTAAGGTATTCAAAAGAGTGTCACCATATCTTTCATACTTTGATGTCACTTATGGTATCTTCCTCTGCCATTTTTGAGATCTATTACTAACGCTAAATCTCAGCTACTCCAAGGATTTGGCTGGGATAAATGTTATATAAATGAAACAACAATTAACTGCTTATCTATGAAAACTTTGAATGTTTGAAAGTATTGAAAATTCATGGGAATAGAATTAGTGTGGGTGTTTAAAAAGATACAATCATTCTTTATCAACATCAGATAAAAAAGCAAGCCTTTAGAGGTCCTCCAAAAATTGTGTTTCTTCTCCTACACTGTACAATTTAGACTTTTAGGAAAGAATATTCACATTACATGTAGGAAAACTGTTTTATTTTTAGATCAAATTATGCTGTTTTATGAATGACTATTAGTGACATGCCTGCAGCTGTATGACTGTGGTGTCCAATCCTGTCAGATCTCAGAAGCTAAGCAGGGTTGGACCTGATTAGTACTTAGATGGGAGACTGCCTGGGAACACCAGGTGCTGTAGGCTTGGGAGAAGGACCTGGAAGCATACTGTCAAAAAACAATCTGCCATTGAAAACAGCATGAATAGCAGAGAAGCACTGACAATAGTTTCACCTGTTGTACATAGGGTCGCTATGAGTGGGACAACAATTCTATGGCACCTAACAACAGCAACAACATTAATGACATACTTGTTTAAGTATGCTTGTTAGCCTATCTGCCCTGCCCCCATTATGAATTGATTTTACTAAATCAGTAATCTAAATTTACTGGATTTTACTAAATCCAGTAAATCTCTCTTTCCATATTTGTTTAGGTTGATTTTTCTGCTACAGCAATGAAAGCTGACTAATATAGAAAATGGGTACCAAAAGAGTGGGATCATTACTATACAGAAACCTTACCATGGAGTTCCTAGGCCTTTATAATTTGTTCTTGGGAGTTTGGAAGAATTTGAAGATATAGGTAACAGAAGCCCAGGAGGGCTTAATGGGTGGTTCTGGTAAGAGTAACAAAGACCAAAATGCCACTGCAGTTAGAAATGCCAACAAAGCTCACAGTATTTTAGAGAAAAATGAGAGCTCTGTTAGACATTGGACTATAGGTAATCTGTGTTATATTCTAGTAAAGAGATTGTCTGCATTTTGTCCATGCCCTAAAGACTTGAGTGAGACTGAATTTAAAATTTATGAACTAGTTAACCTGGCAGAGGAAATATCACAAGGGCAAGGAGATGAAGAGAGCATGGCTTGGTTGTAACTTGCTGCATTCAACAAGATTTATGGAAAAATAGAGCGAAAGTCACAGAAAAAAATCTTAAAAATGTGCAGTTTATAGAGGGAAAAATCTGTGACTTGTCTAAGGTTACTGTGGAAAGGGTTGCTTTGGGCTGGGCAGGGGGGATACTTAATATTTAAAGACATAAGCTGCAATGAAGGAAGTCCTTGACCTTTTTGCTGGGACAAAAAGAAAAAAAATTCCCTCAGGCCCCAAAGGAATTAGCCATACCCTCCCATATAGGGCTTATCTAGGGAGTATCTGAAAAGATGAATGTCTCCAGGATGCCCTGCTGAAAGGGAGATGCCCAGGGAACTGTTTCCCATTGTTGCAGCTGTGGCTCAAAAGGGTGGCTCTTGAGCCAGCAGCAAAACTTGGTGATGTCTGTGTGGTGATGGTTTTGCAGGCATAAAGAATGCAAAAGTTAAGTTGTTATGGAGGCAGCCACCAATGTTCTAGAAGATAGCCTGTAAGGTCAAGCAACATGGTAGGTGTGTGAAGATTTGAGGGTACTACTTGAGTAGCAATGGAGCCTCCAGGATGTTAGATGTGCCATGACATGAAACATCTGCCAAGGAGAGCCAGCCAAAGAGGACTATATAAGCCACATACACCTGTTTAAGCCCAGATGATACCAGATGTCAGATGATGTCATGTCATGCCATATGCCATGCCAGATGTCATGCCAGATGGCAGACTTAAATGAACAGAGTTTATTTGTCCAGCAGGATATCAGTCTTGCTATGGATCAGTCTTTCCTTTCTGTACTCCCATTCCTCCCTTTTCGAATAGTAATGCTTACTCTATACCATTATATGTTGAAAGTATGTAATCTGTTTTTGTCTCTCAGGGGGCCCACAGCTAAGTGTGCCTTGAGTCTCAGTGGAGGATTGGACTTGGACTTTTGAACATGGTTGAAACTGTTAAAACTTTGGGGATTCTGACCTTTGGGGATCAGGGGATCCCCAAGTTCTATGGTTTAGATCTAAATTGTTTGGTCCTCAGCTGGTGGCATTATCCTGGGGGATTGTGGAAGTTTTGGAGGCAGGTCTTAGCTTTGTGGAAGTAATATCACTGAGGGAGGGTCTTTGGAGATCCACTGCAACTCCAGACCTGAGGCAAGAGAGTATCTCTCTGTTCCTGGATCATCATGTCATGAGATTGTCTGACACAGGCCTTGCTGCAGCAACCGCCAGGCCCATTCTGCCACCATTATGGACTGATTCTACTGTGAGTGTCCAATAAAATCTCTTCCCTTATCCTTGTTTAGGTTGGTTTTCCTGCCACAGTGACTATAGTTGACTAAGATAGCATGTTTACAATTTATTTTCCAGTATGAAATTTTTCTTTCTAAATTTTCAAATATCACACATATTGCAGGGGAATTAATTTTTGTTAAATGTGGTATTGTATTATGGATTCTCCTCCTTTAGTAGATACCAAACTGTGTCTTCAAATTATGTCAGTTGCATATATTTCATTTTAGTCATTGAAGTGGGTATGAGACATGGACATGAAAAAGATGAGATCTGGGGATGGAATTCTAGGAAGCTGCTTCAAGTGGAGATCCATGTTGAGAATCAAGAAAGAGATATCTATCACCAATATCTTTCAAGTATTCCTGTTAAGATAACTTGGTTTTATACATTGCTCCACATTATTTTTCAATTAGTAACTTCCCAGCATGCATTTGCATAAGAGGGAAAAAACTGTCTAGATTTAGGTATATTGATGCAGACTGTCAAAGTACCAAGCCTTAACACAGTTTTCAATTGGAAAAGTATGAAAATGGTTTATTTTAACATTTAAAATTTAAGTCAATGGTATTGCAAAATTCTGACCAGTAGTTATCCCTGACCATATGAAAATAATTCCTGCCACAGGCAGTTGAAATGTACTGCCTTACTCTCTGCCCTTACAGTTTTTCCTATCCTTCCTTACTTTTTGTTATCATTTTGTGACTGTTGCACTTACCAATGGTAAAACCATCACAAAAATAATGCTGGTCATGACAGTGGATCTGGAATGAGAACACCCATGTCTCACTTTCTAAACTCAAATATTCCAAACACAGCAATTGAAATCAGGGCTGAACTACAAATGACATAACATTCATTTTAAGTAAGATTGGTCATAAAATAATTAGACAGTTAGAATGACAAGTAGATGGCTAGGCAAAGAGAGCTCAGCATGTAGGCTCAAGGCCTGAAGAGCAGGAGATAAACACATGTAGTCCAAACAACAGAAGAGTGGACCCTTGATAACACTTCTAAAGAATTCTTGACTGTGTGCAGATTTGTTGTTGTAATTTGGATGAATTCCAACTTTTCTGGGGGAACAAAACCCATTTGCTAACATATCAAGCAAATATGTAACAGAAAAATACAGAGACAACAAATACCAACTTTTTAAAGAAAAATGTTCAAAATGCTTAATTGATGAATATACATGAAGAAGTGCCATTCAGTTATATGTTTGATTTGATTCTGCTTAATAAAAGTTCTTTCAAAATAAGGGCATCATTGTGAGTCAAGGTGTTAATGTATACACTCCTTATACACATCTCCTTTAGTTTAAGTTTTGAAGCTTGTTGGCAGATCATGGTGTGTTGAAAATGGCTTAGATCACTGAGTCCAAAGTAAATGAACAGCTATTTATGTGCCAAAGGACCCCTACAGACTGATTAGCAGAAACATGGAGGGAAGAAATCTCAGATTAACTCACTTTTTATTTTAGCCTTATGGATTACCTTTATGCATTATAAATCTGTATTCCCACAGAAAAATATAAATATGTGTTCCACATAATAAATCAGTTCACGCTTTTAGGTAAAATTACTGCACTCATTAAAAAAACATAAACCACAGTCTTTCTTACATTATCTCATTTTTCTTTGTAGCCTTCTCCTATGAATAAAAAGCAAATAGCAATGCATCATTAAAATCCAATGCCTAGAAAATGTCTACAGAGTTTAACAAAGAAAGCAAGAGCTAATCATACATAATCAGTAGAAAAAGGAGGAGAACCCCTGACCTTGTGCTATGTGTCCTGGTGAACCCTGTTGAAGTCTTTTGGAAATGCAAATCAGTCAATACAAAGTATCTATGCAATCCAGCTCTTTGAAGGCACTGGAAGATGTGAGCTTTGCAAGAAAAATTAAATATTATTTTTAATAATAATTGCTAAAAACTAAGGCAATTTAAGTTGTTAAGAAATTCAAAGCTAAAGGACCTGGGTGGGACTTCTGTTGAAATTTACTGAGAAAATGGGAGAAATGTGTCTTCGATATGTGGAATATACACCAAAGACAGCAAAGTTTTAAAAAAGAACAAAGAATGAGCCCTTTATCACCAAACTGAAAATAAGATAAATCTCTTCCCATGCTGGATTCTTCTTTAACACTTTACATGTTTTTCTTTTTGTTTTGCTTTGTTTTGTTTTTTGCAGTGCTGGCAGTTGAACCCAGGGCCTGCTGCTCTGCATGCTATACAAGGGCTGGACCACTGAACTGCGCCCCCAGCCCATGTTTTTTATATTTTGAGACAGGGTCTCGCTAAATTACGCAGACTGCATCTGGTCTCGAACTTGTGATTCTCTTGCCTCTGCCTCCTGAGCCACTAGGATTACAGGCATGCGCCACCGAACCCAGCCCACTTTACACGTTTTTATGTTTCTCAAATGCACATGTGAATTGTACCCTCACTTAACCTGGACAGCTTACATCAATCTGATCTCAGCTTTGGTATGAATGAGTATCACTAGAGTTCTGGATTGTAAGGGTATAGAAAGAAAATGGGCCAAATCACTGAGTTTTTTAAGCAGCGGAGATCCCTTGACATTATAAAGGGATGCTTATTTGGGGTCTAGTTAAGTGCTTTAAACCTCAGTTCAAAAATATTAATAAATCTGTATATGCCTAAAAATTGTCGTTCTACATGCCTCCTTTGTTGTTGTTAGGTCTGGCTCATAGTGATCCTATGTACAACAAAACAAAACACTCCCCAACACTGTGCCGTACCTGTCAGTGTCAGTGCTTCTCTGCTATTCATAGGGTTTTTGGTAACTGTTTTAGGAGTGGGCTGCTGGGTCCTTCTCCCAAACCCACAGCAGTGGGTATTCTCAGGCAGTCTCCCATCTAAGGACTAACCAGGCTTGACCCTGCTTAGCTTCCAAGATCAGATGGGATGGGGTGCAGGGTGCTAAGGCTGTAGACGCACACCTCCTTTACATCCTTTTAAATCTACAGACAATCCTTCACCTAAACCTAGAGAGAACATGTTGTTGTTGTTAGGTGCCGTCGAGTCGGTATCCTACTCATAGCGACCCTCATAGGGTTTTCAATGGCTGAGTGCTTCGGGATTGCCTTGGGAGTGGATTGCCAGGCCCTTCTCCCATTTTTGTGGTGCTGGGAATTGAACTCGGGACCTCAGAGACTGCAGCGCAGCGCTCTACCCACTGAGCCAAATCCCAGCCCAGAGAGAACATAGTAGACCTCAAATTTAAAATGAAAGATATTTGAAAAACTAATTCTACTTACATACCATGTGCCTTGAATTGTCAAAGTAGATAAGAATAATAAACAAAGTTGGAGTATTTTATTTGCTATGTAAGATGCAGGACACATTGTCAATCTCCATTTAGTTCCCACGCAAAACAAGTGGGGTTCAGCTGAACGTGCAATAACTTACATTGCCACAGGATGGCAATGATACCTTTTTTCTCCAAAATGCACATAGTGTCCTTAAAGCAGTTTACTGCCATAATCCTTGGGTACTAAGTTTCTTAGGAAGTCAAAGTGCAAACCACACTTGCATAACTGTCCAACACACATCTCGCATTCTCTTTAGATTGCTTGCCTTCTGGCCCACTCCATGCTAAGGCAGCCAATAAAGCATCTTTACCTGCAATGATTCTTCAGGGCCTTGATGATATTTAATAGAATGCAAGAAAGTGTGAGAGAAAGAAAAAGGTACCAAAAACAAACAAACAAAAAAGCAGAAGAGAAAAAAAAGCAGCTGTTAGTGAAGTACAAAACAGATCACTGTATTTCCTTCCTGTATAGAATGGTGATAAGCTTGCAGATGAGCAAATTTTTAAGAACATATTTGTTATGTCATTGCTTTCTGCTATACAGCAATAGTATTGTATACTTTATTCAGCCTTTTATAGTCTAAATTGCATCTGCTTATGACTGATACACACAACACAGTTCAATATGGATACACACTTCAGAGAACTGGTTGCAGTTGAGACAATAAGCTATGGTTTAATTCTTTAAAATGAAGTAATTTTTCAACTTACAGTGAAAAAAATAAGTAAATAAGTAAATTTTAACGTATCTAGGATGATAAAACTTTTTACAATGAATTTTTGTATGGAGTTAGTGTAGGTCAACACAATTTTCATCAATTCAAAGCTTCATGATAATTATGAATATGTGAGATATTATCACAGGTTGGAATAACAAATCACTTTATGTTTTCAGGAAAAGATGGTTTTAAATGCATTCACCTGAATAAGGGCTCTTTGAGTGTGGGTAGCTTTTCTGGAAAAGATCTCAGATTGTTATTTTGGTAAGTGGAGTAAAATGATTACATCAGTCAGGTAAAATAAAGAGCAATGTATTTTATAAACATAGTGAACCAATAAGGACAAATTTAATTATCCTTAGTTCAGAAAATTTATACCTACTTTAATTTACAAAAACTTTTCTCTATGTTATGTCATACCTTTCTTAATAAATACGGTTGGGTGGAGTGGCATATAACTGTAATCCCAGTGACTCAAGAGGTGCAGGCAGGAGGATTGTGAGTTTGAGGCCAGAGACAGCCTTTATAACTTAGCAAGACCCTCTAACAAGTTAAAATATTTTAAAAATGGACTGGGATGCAGCTCAGTAGAATGCTTGCAAAGTATGTACAAGGGCCCAGATTCACCCACCCCCTGGCTATCAAAAAAATTAAACTTTACAATTAGCTGATACCTATGAGAAGTAGCAAATTATGGTGGAAGAACTTAAATATATATATTCTCATTACTTTTTAAAAAATCACTTTTAGCCCTTACAATGGAAGATAAAATATGATAAAAATATTAGAAAATAGTAAAAAAAAAAAACATTTTAAAAAACAATGCAGAATGGAATTTCTGGAGACTGTTGGAGTTTGTTTAAATTTAGTAGAGAACAATAAGAATTTTTTTAAGTACTAAATAACAAGTTTTTTTCTTTATTTTAATTGTACAGAAACACTAGCTGAGTAGAAAAAAACATTGTTCAATGGTAGTAGTAGAGTTATAAAAGGAAAATTTATCCCTATTCACATAAGGTACTGCTAATCGAGTTTGGGAGAGTGGCAGGTCAACAACAACAACAACAAAAAAGAAAGAAAGAAAGAAAGAAAGAAAGAAAGAAAGAAAGAAAGAAAGGAAAGAAAGAAAAGAAAGAAAGACCCTCAACTAGACGGACTGATGCAGTGTCTGCAACAGTAGGCTAAGTGATAAATAAGATCATGTGCCTGGCACAGAATGGGGGAGTGTTTCATTCTGCTGTATGTAGAGTCACTATGAGTCGGACCTGACTCGAGGGCATCTAACTACAACAACAATAACCATTTCATATACTTAATTCTATCACTAAGTAGAGATATATACTACAAGAAAATATTTGTAGAACTGCAAAAGCAAAAAAGATAAAGACAGTTTCTTGACATTTATTTTTGTTCGCTTCCCACAAGCATTCCATATACATCTGGAATAACTAAGTGCATTTGGGGAAACACATTCTTAGGTACCAGAAAAGGGCTGGTTCTGTCTTTCTATCATACTGTTCTATCCTCACATACAAGGATGGCCTAATTTAAGAGCACTGGAAAATGACCTGAACAGGTTTCCTTTGTGCTATAAATTGATCAGATTGTATTAACTGATTAATTTTTAAAACTTGCTTTCCTGTTTTTAGGTGTCATCAAGTGGGGTCTGACTCATAGAGACCCTACTTACAGCAGAACGAAGCACTCCTTGACACTGTGCCGTGCTTGGCCCCATGTCATGCTTTTCTGCTACTCATAGGGTTTTTAATGGCTGATTATTCTGGGATTATTTCAGGAGTGGGCTGCCAGGTCCTTCTCCTATTTTTGTAGTGCTGGGGATTGAATCTAGGGCTTCAGAGTATGCAGAGCAAGCACTCTACCAGAAAATGAATAAAGTAAAACTACTTGATTCTTTTAATTTTCCATTTATTTTAAAGCTCAAGTTGCATACAGTAAACTTTGTTTACAAAAATAAATTTGCAATACTGTCATATACAGAGATTATATTAAATATTGTCATATTTATGACATATAGGTGAAAGTGTATATATAAAATAGACAGGTTGGGCTAAAACCATTCCCTTTTGTGAGCCTCACTTTTCACTGTACAGGTTGATTAACAATAAAAAAAAAACTTGAATAATGTCCAAGTATTCTACTTCTTTTTGTATTTTTCATTTTGAAAATCATAACTTTCAATTTCAATTTTTAGAGGAAATTTAGCCAAGTGATTTTGTGTAAGATTTCAAGAACTTAGACTAACCTGAAATCTTGAAAAATGGGAATTGAAATCTTGACAAACTACATGTTTGTATCTATTGACCTTATAGCTGAGCAGTAATTTCTCAGATAGATATTTAAGTAACTTAAATTTCTTCTTAAGTTAAATTTCTTCTTAAGTTACTTAAATTTAAGTAACTTAAATTTCTTCTGTCAAAAAAGAAAATATTGCCAGTATCCAATAGAAAGAAGTGTCAATATTTTAGAGATATTATAGTCAAGAATTTCTTCCTATTTTTGAACATTTAGTAAGAAGCTAAAAGACAGAAACATAGTGAAAAATAATTTGAATTTGTGTGAACAAATGTGCATACAGACATGTAAGAGAGGATGCTTGACTTCAAGGACCATCTGTCTCAGAGTAGGGCTACATGGTTTTACAGCTTGATAATGGGAAAATGGAAGATGATGACGTATGTTTGTCTCAAAATTTTGCATGGGATAGTATTTTCATTTGACTTTTATATTTTCAAATTAATGTACAACAAGGAATGACAGTTGCATTTTATATAAGTCATTTAAGGAATAGATTATTAAAAATGTGTGATCAAATAGGGATTTTGTGACTTGTCCACAAATCTTGGTCATCAAGGACACTGACTGTCATTAAGGTAAAGTATTTATACTGCAATGTTTGGGAAAAGTTCTTTTAGAACCAAGAAGAAAGTAGTTTTGCATTCCAGGGGGTTGCATTTTTTAATTTAAAAGGATGTTTATGTATTTAAATATTAAATACATAAAAGTAAGAGTTCAAATTCTGATGCAAGTGATAAAGCCATGCTGTTTCTTCAAGCCTTTCATACTAGGAAAATGCTGTGACAAATGACTATCCATGTAGTGACTGCATATTTTTTAGGCAATTTTCTCTTTTTCCAGTTTTCATGGTACCCTAGGTGTTGCCAAAGAGAAAGTTTCAGTCCAATAAAATGTACATGTTCCATAATTTGCTTCTGTTCTTACTTCTGGAGTCCTTCATACTTATTTTACTTGGTTAATATTTGTGCTCAGCTCTTTTCTCCTTCTCTGGTTTGAACCAGTCTTCCTGAAAGTCTACTTTCTCTATGGGTCTTTAAACTACCTAAATGAAAATGTTTTTAACTAAGGTCATTGAAAGGTTCACAGAAATTATTTCATGATTTTAAGAATAGTAGAGGATTCAGACTTGAAAACCAATAGAAAGAGCTGCCAAATGGAAAAGTTCAGGTTCCAGACTCGATTTACTTCTACCATATGGAAGGTAATACTTACTGATAAACCACTGAGACATCAGGAAGCACCTCAGACACCTGCAGCAAAGGAAGGAATCAGGCTGCTGGAAAAAGGACAGTTGCAAATATAGACTTGTGTTGCTGAGGGAAAATATGATATATGC